>MU842994.1:62422-80685 GCA_030867305.1 Colletotrichum zoysiae | reverse complement strand
GGGGGATGATGACAACCAAATCTCATGGCGTTCCACGTCCGCCTCCTCTCGGACCCTCGATACATTGGGTCCCACGCTGTGATGCAGAGCGCGGCTCGCAGGCAAGGCCGATGCGGGCGCCTGTTCGGGTTATTTTCACACAGGCTATCTGCATGGCTTATCACGGCAGCTTCTTAAAACGATGATTGTAGCTTTTCCGGTTTGATCTTCACGGGGGATGGATGGCATCCAGGCAGCCCAGTCTTCTCGAGATGTCTCGGTCAAGAGCCCCAAGTGTAAGCCTTGTTCATACCCGGGCCTCGAAATCGCCAGGAGGCTTTTCTGGCTTGCTGGATTAGGCCAGACTACACGGGAGTGCTTCGGATGTTGCTTGTGAATCTCCATAGTCCCCCCCTCTCTCTCTCGTTGAGACTCAGGATAAGTATTGATTACTTACAGTTCGAAGCACAAGCGAATTCAGAGCCTAGATGTTATCATCTCTTTCATTAACTAAACAGTATGCAATTGCGTAACGTCGTTACAATGAACTCTGTTAAAGGGTGGAACTGGCCAACTTCCAAGGTCTTTTTTTGATGCCGTCATTGCATCCATGTCATGGCCACTCCTAGTTCGAGACGAAGCCATGTCGGCTGCACGAGCCAAGAAGTTCCAATGATGATGCTGTTGCGAGCTCTCCCCTGGTGCGCCTACCTATCCAGGCACTCGACCCCGATGACTTTGGCGCCTGCCCGTTGCAGACGCTGCTTCGGCTGGCGCCATCTGCATCGTAACATGGGAATCGGACGATGCCGCGGCACTGATGCCGCGCATCATCCGTAGGGAAAGCTCCTCCCCGACGGATTGATTCGCGAAGGCGTCCATAACCGCGCCGCGTCGAAGCGCATCTTGAGAGGCATCGGGTCTCGGGTCTTCCAGTCTAGGCGCGTCGCGTTGGTGAAGGAACCGGTGGCAATGTAGGTGAACATGACGTCCAGCTAGAAGCCGAAGCTGGGGAGCGGCCCAGTGCTTGGTCGACGTACCCGATGAGGGAGACGGCCACCTGGGTAGGTGGCGGCCGGCGTCACTAGGCTTACCCCCTGACGCCGGTACGCCTCCCATAGGCCCTTCGCTCGCTCCCTCGTCCTCCGTATGTCGGTGATGCGGCAGAGGATGGCCAGCGGTAGGTTGACGGTGACGGCATCATCTGGAGGGCGGTAGTGGGCGGCCGGCGCCGGTGGTCTTTGAGGGTCTGTGGTGGAGAGTCGCCCGCTGCTGTGCACGCATGTTTTGGCGAGATGCCGGAGCCGTCCGGAGGTGTGCGGGGGTTCGGGTTTGGCGGGAGTTGAGGGGACGGGGGCCAAGGCTTCCCCGTCCCGGACCGCCGGAACGCAGAGGCCTCGACCGACGGGTTAAGCTTAACCTTATTCGGGTGTCTAATACCGGCACCACAGTGTGGTGATTGAATGGCGAGACACCAAGGGTGGCAGCGACCCTGCTTGTTTAGACAGGTGGCTGAGGGGTTATAGATGAAAGACTCAATATTTCTCCATCAACTCCATCATACCCTGCCTACACCGATACGATTTTTTGTATCTGTCATGTAGCCACCTTCCTATTGCCGCAGGTCGTTTGCATTACCCCAGAGGCAATATTTCACAAGCGGACAGCCGATGCCGGACACCCGTGCGGGCCATGTTGACCATCCCTAGCTACCTTCCGTTTCGGGCTATAAGGTGGTGATTAATGTGGTCCCTCGTGGGGTTGTAATAGTTCTAGGCCCACACTGAGCCAACGACCAGTTTGTACTCCGTAGCACGGATACTACCAATTATCGAACATAGCTACCTACCTACCTGCCTACCTGACGTACGAATGGGTCTTCCCGGTTACTTATCACCCGCCCGGGTGACAAAAACAATCAAGATGGCCGCCGCCTTCTCTTATCATCGCCCACCATATGGGCAGCCGGCCATCTTTTTTGTCACCCGAGTGCCTATCAACATCATTTCCCATCACGGCCAACAGTCGTTCGCCGCCCGGCCTGTTGATGGAGCCGAATAGATCGAGCCCCTCCCTACCTTACCTGGTCACCGGGGTCGAGGTCACGCCGATCACCTCTTGCCATATCGCACTTCATCGGCAGTGGCTCTCGACCCATGTTCGCCAAGTCTCTTGAAAAGACGGCGGTCCCCCCCGCGACGCAGTCGTCCTGTGTCGTGGAGCCTCAGCGGATTCTTGCCCCCTTTCCTTCCCCTCGAACAGCGTCTCTGCCACCATGAAGGTCTCACTCGCCCTGCTTGGCTGCCTGGCCGCGGCGGCTCGAGCCCATTTCGCCTTCCTGCCCATTCAGCCTCCCCTCGAGGCCGAGGACGGAGACGCACTTCCCTCCAAGCGCGAGGTCGGCACCTTCGAGCAGCTCATCGATCACTCCGCCCCAGAGCTGGGCACCTTTGAACAGCGGTTCTGGTGGAACACCACCTTCTGGCGGGGGCCCGGTTCCCCGGTACGACCAACATCTCTTGGACAGGCCGAATTAGACATGACAGCTAACCGGCCATAGATCGTCCTCTTCACCCCTGGTGAAGTTGCGGCAGAGGGGTACACTGGGTACCTAACAGACCGCGCCCTCACGGGCGCTATTGCTAAGGAGATCGGTGGTGCCATTATTATGATTGAGCGTATGTGAAAGAGACCGCGCCTACACCCCCAGAGCCTGTGAGGACTGACGCCGTGTAGACCGCAACTGGGGCAGCTCTCTGCCGTACGCCCTCCAGGATACCAAGAACCTCCAGCAGCACACCCTGTCAAATGCCGTCCTCGATCTCGTTCATTTCGCCCGCAATGCCACGCTTCCCTTTGATGCTGATGGCAGCAGTAACGCCCCCCAGGCTGTAAGCGCCTCATCCCTGGCCTCTCATCCAAAGCCTGTGTGATACCTGCTGACGCCAAACTCTCCAGCCTTGGGTGTATACTGGCGGCTCCTACTCCGGTTACTTGTCTGCCGCTATTGCTAAGCTGGCCCCGGGGACCTTCTGGGCGTATCACGCCAGCAGCGCGCCTGTTGAGGCCGTGTATGACTACTGGTCTTACTTCCTCCCGATCCAGGAGGGCATGCCCAAGAACTGCAGCCGGGACTTTGAACGTATCATTGACTACGTTGACACTGTTCTGACCAAAGGCACCAGCGATGACATCTACGCCCTTAAGAAGAAGTTCGGCATGCAAGACGTCCTCCATGATGACGACTTTGCTAGGTAAGTTGGTGCTTTTGTAAATTAAAGGCTTCTACTGACGCGGCGCAGCGCCCTTAGTTCGCCCCTGGGCTATTGGCAATCCATCCAGCAGTACTCAGGCTACTCGGATTTCTACGCAATGTGTGACACGGTCGAGGGTGTCGCCGGTAACGCCGCGACCCGTAACTCGACGGCCCCTGGCCCGGACGGCGTCGGCCTCACCAAGGCCCTTGACAACTTCGCCGCGTGGTGGCGCGCCGAGATGATTACGGGCGGTAAGCAAACATCCTTTACACCCAGCTTATATAATGTAGACTGTGAAGCTTACTGTGGTGTCTAGTTTGTGCGTCTTATGGATATGAGGATTGGCAGGATCCGTCGAGTATGGCCTGCTGGGACACGTACAACGCAACGAGTCCTGGCTATACGGACTGGACCGCCGACAACGCCTTCGGCCGCCCTTGGTACTGGCTCTTGTGCAACGAGCCCTTCTTCTACTGGCAGGTGTAGGTTAACCAGTCCCTCCGTCTAGACCCCCACCACCCGATGCTAACAATAGGTATAGTGGTGCTCCCGAGGACCGCCCGACCATCGTCTCGCGCCTCGTCACGCCCGAGTACTACCAGCGCCAGTGCAGCCTCTTCTTCCCACAGCAGGGCGAGTACACGTTCGCCTCTAACAAAGGCAAGACGGCGGATGACGTGAACAGCCAGACCAGCGGATGGTCGTTCACCAACACTACCCGGCTGGTCTGGGCGAACGGGTAAGTCCGCCCCCCTCCCCCCAAGGCCCCTTTCAGCACGCGCACTCGGTGTCTGACTCGGTGCTGATGGTTGATCAACAGCGAATTCGACCCGTGGCGCTCCGCCTCCGTGTCCAGCGAGCTCCGCCCCGGCGGCCCCCTCCAGTCTCGCCCTGGCGCGCCGGTGGAACTTATCCCTGGCTCGCGCCACTGCAACGACCTGCTTATCAAGAACGCCGAAGTCAACGCGGACGTGAAGGCCGCCGTCACCGCCGAGGTCGCCCAGCTCAAGACCTGGGTCGATGAGTTCTACGCCGGCAAGGCGAAGAGGCGTCGTGTCACGGCGAAGTCGGGCCGGGTCTGGCGCTGAGTGGGCCTGGTGTAGGCACGCACGCCTAGTTGTGCCTGGCGGTGGCTGTCGATGTTTGGGTTGTGTCTATCTGTTCTAATATTGGCTGACTGCTGAGCCTTGCCTCGCCGTCCATTGACGGCTATTCACTAAGCTGCCTACGGACTGTCACGCCAGTGTGACAGTTCCATAATAACTAATTAGGCGCTGTATTTCGATTACACCATATACATATTTAAAAGACATATAGTATAAGAAATGCCTTGGAGGTTAAGTCTGGATTCAATCTCTGGTTCTCGTTGTGGTGGCGTCCTCAAAGACGCGCATCCTCTTAAAAACTCGGTGATTGTTACAGGGCTCCGTCTTCGTCCCTTTCTTCTTGCTCGCTCAGTGGCATTGACCTACAACTGAGCAAACTGCCCGCTGGCTCACTTCCCCTAGCTGTTGGATGGAAGGTGTGAAAGGCATTGTGATGCAGGTAGAGCTCTCGAGCTGTAAGCGGAAGGTGAGGAAGATGCGAGGAGCATCGAATTTGGGGACGGCGCCGTCCATGGTGGCTAGATTTAGGGAGGATGGAGCTGGACCTCTGTTCTGTCAAACCCACACTCGGAATATCCGCTCGGTGCCAGTCGAAGTCGGAGACTTCGCCCGGCCAGGACGTCTAGGCCGCTCTGAGCGTAACGTCGACAATATAAACAAGGCCTAACGCAATCTCCGAGACGACACATCGGAACTCGGCTCTGCTATCAAGGTTCTAGGGACTACTTAGACTTCGCCCGCCAGTCAAGCCGTCTCGCACGTCCGGGGACGTTGGGATCGAAGAAATCAAAGGCCAGGTGCCTCGAGCTGATGCATCGCAAGTACCAAGCTGGATATCGCCTCCTAGGGGAGAGGGGGAGGGGGGGGGCAACGAAAGAAATCGCCAAACTTGGCAGGTCAAGCCGCAAGCTCGCGAAAACCTGCCCGCATGTACGCCGATCTGCGTGCGGGACATGCATGTATATTGGCGCGTCTGCCGCCAACAACAAGTTGCTTCTTTCGGATAGCCAGGCCTTTCTTTTCTTTTCTTTTCTTTTTTCGGATTTCCCCGATGCTTTTCCCGCCTGCGTCTCTTTTTATTTCCATGCGGCTGCAGCTCCTGCTCCCGTGCGGGGAGGGAGGGGGAGGATGTGATAGTCGGGCGAAGCAACATCGAAACCCCTCATTCCCGCAGATCATGCCATGAGAGGGGAAAGGCGGGAGGGAGGGGGGGGCAGGATATCGTAGCTCTCCCAGGGCGATATAGTGGCGGGACCACGCAACCTTGAGGGCAGTCGACGTTCGCGACAGCCCCTCCCTTTTGCGTTTTCGGAAAGCGTGCAAACTTCGGCACGAGTACTCAGTTCTATCATTGAAAGCTCTGCATCCGGCTGCCAGGCGCCAAAAGCACGAGGATTGCGATATCGAATCGAATAATAGGAAAACTACTCGACCAAGAAACAGCCCCGCGCCAGGATGTCCCATTTCCCCAGGCTCATCCCGGCCTTCACGGTCCAAGTGCGTGCCCCCTCCTTACCGCCCAAACCACCCCAGTTCAAAGCAAACCCCCATTGCCCCCGTTGCCGAACGTCCCAGCTCCCGTCTCCGATACACGGAGCTCCAACGACGACGCTGCCGAGAGAGGCCCTTCACTTCCCGAACTGACCTTGATCCTCCTCCTCCTCCCCCCCCCTTCCAGATCCATCTCGACGTTCCCACCCAGATCGGCGTCGTCGCCGTCGGCAGCTCCCAGTTCCATGCGGCCTTCCTCCCGAACACGGGCCTCCTCCGGTCGGAGCCCGACTACCCGATCGAGGTCGACGCCGTCTTCGTCCACGGAGCGGACTACATCCGCGGCGACCCGGACGGGCGTCACGTCCGGCTCGAGGTGTCTAGCGTCCTCAAGGACAAGCCGACGGGCGCGGCGATCCGCTTCGACTACACGGGAACCATTGACGTCACCGGGCCGGCCGGGGAGGTCCTGAGCGGGTCGCCCGGGGCCAAGACGACCGATTTCGGCGATGCCTGTGAGTTGCCTTCTCCTCCCCCCCTGGCCCCCCTCTGTGACAGAGAGGCAAACGACCGTTGCATGGCCAGGTACTGACCGCGTACAACAGTCACGCAGGCAAAGTTCGAGACGGCACACGAGGCGCTCAGAGGAATCCAGAACAAGGTATACGTCGGGTCCGGACGGTTCGTCGTCGAGAAGGGGAAGCCGGTCGTGGTCGAATACAAGATCAGCGAGGTGGCGGCCTAGAACATCACACACGTCACTTGGAATCGAGCCAAAAAGACACACTCCGTCTTCTGTCAACTGCGATACTTCTTTTCGTCTACCACCCCCGCGCGTTTCCTCCCCATCCCCCCCGCGGCTCCTTCTACCCAGAAGCACTCATGCGAGACGTTCTCCATCCCGTTTGCCCCGTGTCTGAGACTCTTGAGACTTTGTGTGCCTAGCCGTAGTAGCAAACCCGAAACTCCAACATGCAGCCCCTTTCCTCTTCTCAGCTGCTGCAAATGCAATGCACGCGTGGTTGTGTTTAAATTCTTTTCTTCTTTTCTTGTTGTCTTGGTCTTGAACACCGTGCTTCTATCCATTCCAACGAATCCACAGACATCGACGGCAAGGGCATGCGCAAGCAGAACGACTGGCGCACCTCCGTAATCCAGAGTGTAGTCTCAGGTCTCCAGGAGATAGGAGTGCTCCAGGGGCCGTAAAGCAACGCCGTATTCCACTTCGATTCTGCCAGCCGTGCTGTCATGTTTGTGCAAACATTTAGGAAACACCAGCCAGCTGCATCAGGCGCTCGCCAGCCCTGAGGTTGGCGTATTCGTAGGCCTTCGACTCGGGAGGGAAGGTGCCGTTGGCGGCCCAAAGGTCGATCAAAGGCTGCATGGGCTCCAGCTCGTGGGGCTTGAGCATGTCAAGGGCCGTAGCGGTCAGGATGAAGTGGCTGAAGCAGCTGTTGAGTGATTTCTCGAGGTTCAGGTGGTAGAAGGGCTCGACAAAGTGTGCCCAGTAGAGGTGAGAGTAGACGCGGAACATCTGGCGGAAGATGGTCTGGCAGACGTCGACGAAGTTCTGGGGGAAGCCGGATCGCTTGCCGATCCAGTCGGGCTCGCCCGGGTTCGTGAGCTGCGAGAGAGGCGTCGTGGTGATGGCCGGGTTGTGTGCATAGGAGACGCCCGAGGGGTCGGTCGGGAAGATGTTGGTGTCGTCAATCTTGCCCGAGATCCATCTCTGCATAAGAGTCATGTATTCGAAGGCAGGAAGCTCAACCGGTTCCCGGCGGCTGTTGAGCCACGTGAAGGAGTGGTTCCTGGACCATGTCAGACCACAACGAGCCAGGGAGAAGATTTTTGGCAACTTACGCTCCGGCAGACATTCGGGGGCAGGTGGTCGCGTTGCAGATGGTCGAGCCATCCTCCTCCTTCTCGTGGAGAACACGAACAAAGTTCCAGAGGTTTCTGTAATGCTCAACGACTGCGTATGGTTAGTAGAAGGCACAAGCAAACACAGAACCGCTACTTACCCTGATGAGCGATCCACTCGCCCTGCTCGACCGTCTTGGGTCTCGCGCTCAGGGTCATAAAGTTACCCTTGACGATGTGCTTGCCATAGTTGGAGTTGAGCCAGATAGGCATGGGTCGAGGCAGGTGATAGGAGTTGAGGATACTGTCTCCATCGGTCAAGCTGCCCTGGTCATCCATGCCAATGGAGTGAGCGAGAGAGGGAGAGTTGGGCAAGGGCGGGACTTTGGGAGCGTTGTTGGTGGACGACTGGCTTCCGTGGGAGACGGTCGGTGACGTAGGCTGCTGACCGGCGGTGGAAGATGTAGGGGACTTGTTTGAGCCAGGCGGTTTGGCGGCTTGTCCCCGGAAGCGGGCGTTGCTATTCATCGATGACCGATTAGCTGGGGAACCCTGAGGCCATAACGAAACTCCTAGGCACAGAAAGGAGTTCAACATGATGGTAGTACCGACCACTAGGCCGGTCACTGGGAGGTATCGGTAGTCGAGGGTTTCCACCCCGTCCATGTTAACAAAACTTGACCCCAAGCTAGTAGGCATGGCCTATAGGCCCAAGGGCTTGTGTTGGCAATCAAGGGATGTGTGAGACCCAACCAGGCCACAAGGTTTCTGAGAGAGCGAAATGACTGGCGAGATTGTGTACAGTGAAAGAATTCAAGGAGTCTTGAGGTCTGCAAAACAGGCAACGGCAAGGTAACACAGCATTGCTGCGTTTTGCCAGAAAAGACGAGGTGGTTTTAGCGAGAAACTGGACAACAAGCACAATGAAAGAGAAAGACTGGTTCTGTATGCAGTCCCTCTGGGGTAAGGTCGGTGGTGCCGGATATTGTCAGGTAGAGCAAGCGCCCTCCTCTTGATTGTTGTTTTCTTTGGGAAAGTCGACAAAGCCTGAACCGGTTGCTGTGGCTATCCAATCCAGGGGCTCCATCACGACCCTGGCGAGCGAGAGAGATTCCGTCCTCTTTGGGGCAGTCCAATGTCCAGCAGAGAGCTCATCACCCACCCATCAGTTGTGGCAACTGTATGTAGTGGTTTGCTTCGACGGCTAGCAAATTGCCGATTTTGCCATATGTGGCGGGGTCAAGTCAGGAGCAGCTCGATACCGGTCCCGTAGCTGGTGCTTGAGACGTGGAGGCTGTGGTCTTGTGCGTTTGTCTGGTGGTGATGGTCGTTGGTGACAGTCCCATTTTGTTGCCACCTTGCCCTTTTCTCCCTCACTGGGTAACACCGAAGCATTGGCACAGTCGGCGGCGGCTGCAATGCTGATTTGCAATGATTACACCTGGGAGGTTCGAAACAGGTGTCCGTTAAGGACACACTCGTTTCCGTACTTGGATCGGATAGCATAGTAGCCAAGGCTGTGGGCAGCTGAGATGGCCGACCGAGGGAGGTCTGACCTGGCTACAAGGAAAGGAAGGTAGGGCCACCGACTCGACCGAGAAGTGTCACCAAACCCTCCAAAATCCGACCCTGTCCCCGTAATCCATGCTTTGGCAATGCCCTCAAAAGTGACAATGCACCCCCCATGTCTCAGCGGTGACCGGGACGCAGTGCATGAACCAAAAGAAGGAACGGGATGGCTGCGGCACTAGCCGACGGACCGACTTCACAGCTGTCTGCTATGCAGCCAGCACGAAGATCAGGTTCCCCATCTTTCCATCATGTAAAGAACAATGGCGGTGAGAGCGAACAAGAACAAGAAGAAACAATTCGCACAATGAAATGTAGCAAGAAAAATAATGAAAGCAACTCACATTCCTGAGAAGAGGTTCGACATGGCAAGAGGAGGTACCCGCGGTGAGGGGGAATTGGCGGGGGTTATAAGGTTGAGGCGACCGGCGCGCCTCCTGGCAGGACTTAAAGAGGCTGGACTATTGGGTTTCAGCTCTGCTGAGTCCGTCTCTTGGGTTGAGAAGCGAAAACTGACCGGATATCAGTCAAGGAGAGAGAGTTAAGCTGAAAAGGGGCGATTGAAGGTGAGCTTCTTCAGACTACGTTCGCTCCTGCATCCTCGAGGAGTAGCGGCATGAGAGGCGCTAGACTCGAAGCGTTACATTAAGCGAGAGCACGGGCCGTCACCTCCACAGCCTTGGGTACCAATCGTCCCGTCTTGCTGTCCCTATTGGACTCACGCTGGACTGAAAGAAGGGGTCTGTCTGACTTCCTTCAGCCTCGTGTGGGCATACGGGGCGGGGGGGTTGGGTTGGGATGTTGGCGGTGTGTTTTGCATCGCCGTTGAACTCAAGATATTCCAAAGGACGGATGGGCCGCATCATTTCTATTGCTCCACCAGTCTAGCCAAAGTGTCGTTTCGTAGCTTGGGCCCCTTGCTATTTGCCTTTCGGTATTACCTGGTTAATATTCTTTTGGGCCGCTCGCTCCGTGTCGTGCCACTGAGAGGAGAGGGGGGTGTGGCGGTGCGCACCAGCCGCATTCAGCTCAAATCGACACTGGTGGGTCGGAATTTTGAGGCTGGGCTTGTTCAAGCCTCGCTCTGCTCTTGACCTTCCTCAGAACAAAGAAGCCAAGCTGCCAACCACGTCTGACTGGTAGGTCTTAGCCGGCAGTTCAGTACTCAAGACACTCAATCCGACCTCGAGCATCTCAATCGCCATCATGTCTGATTCGGAAGAATTGGTCGAGCTTCCCGAAGAGGAGGATGATCTCTTTGGCGATGAGCCAGCGGACGAGGTCCTGGAGGACCGCAGTCGCGCTGGCAGCGAACGCGACGACGCGGCATCCGACCAGGACGCGGGCGATGGCTACGGCCGAGATGACGAGGCGCCGGCGTCAACAGACTACGAGACCAAAGTCATCGAGGCCGTTGAGATGCAACGCCACCGCATCCCCAAGGCGAAGGATCAGAGAGTGAGTCGACACGGCGGTCCAAGTCGGCCGCGACGTGCACTGACGATGACCAGTTGCGATCTCTCCGCGTCCCCAAGTTCATGAGAATTATCCCTACGGTTTTCGATCCCGACACATTCGAGCCTACTGAGCAAGACATCGAGGACGCTAAAGCCGAGGTGCCTAGGGCCGACATCCGCGTCCGAAGACAGGGAAACAAGCTGCAAAGCAACGCCATGATTCACAGATGGAGCGACGGTTCTGTGACAATGACCGTCGGCGACGAGCACTTTGAAGTGACGACCAAGGCATTGGCGCCTGGACCAGACCAGCCATACTCGGAACTCCAAGACGGACACTACTACGCCGCTGCCGCCGAGTACTCGAGCAACTTCCTCATGTTCGTGGGGCATGTCACGGATCAGTATATTGTCCGACCCGGGAAGGAAGTTGCCGACGACGCCCTGATTGCTCTTGCGGAGCGCATGGCGACGATATCACAAAAGCCGCAGGAGAAGGACATGATCATCAACACGATCCAGGATCCCGAGCTGCGCAAACGACAGGCAGAACAAGCAGAAAAGGAGCGCATGAAGATGCAAAGACGCCGCGAGACGCAGACTGCCCGGATGGATGCCAGCCGTGGATTTGGCCGCAGCGGAGGCCTGTCCATCGGCGACCTCGAAGGCGGGCGACGCGCTGGTGGATCGCGGAAGAGAGGCATGCCTGGCGCACCGAAGCAAAAGAGAAGGCGTCCCGAGTATGACTCTGACGACGACCTGCCTTCTGGCGCGCGCAGGCAGGACGATTACGATTTGGAGGACGATTTCATTGTCGCCAGTGACGAGGAGGTCAGCGAGGGAGATCAGGACGATGAAGAGGAGCTCCTGGACGACGAGGCGCCGCGGTCCAAGAAGCGACAGAGGAGGTCAGATGACGAGGACGCTGATGGCGACGATGATGACATGATGGAGCCGAGCGGTCGCGGAAGACGTCGCCATGTTGTCGATGACGACGACTCGGAGTGAGGATATGACCGGCGTCCTGCCTAGGCTAGCCCATTGATATAGAGCTGGCCGTCACCAACAATCACTGTAATATACCAGGCCTACTTTTCTTTTGCGCAAGCCGCGCGAGCGCGCCAGATGTTGTGTCACAGGAACAACCAAAATGCGAGCAGTTCAACAGTGCGGATTTCGTAATGACTCGTCTCTCGGTTGCGAGGGGAATACCTACGCTACTCCGCAGACCAACAACCACATCGTGACATTGTATCCTAGGGAACTTGGCCGCACTGGGACTGGTGTCAGCAAACGGCGGGACACGTGCCGTAGCTGCCGTGCGTTCTTTGTCTCTCAGGGCCGTTGAGGGTCATTTTGAGTTTGCTGCGAACGACTCATCGATATTGATGTCCCGTCTGGAGCGAGCATACCAGTATGTCATGAGATGAGGTAGTGACCCTTTCAATAGCCGAGTGAAAGTACGTATTCGTACTGGGCGCTATAGGTGGGTAGGTAATAGGTAGGTAGGTAGGTACCAAGGGCGTGGAAGACTTCTGGCCCAAATGGCACTTTCACATGTCGAAGCTAGCGCCAGGAATGGGACGGCACAGCCAAACAGCTGAGGGAGCTGCCCCCCCAACTTGCCAGCTCGAGGGAGGTACAGGTAGCACGGGTGTGTGGGGTGGGGGGTCCCGTGGTCAATCTGGGCCATGGCAATACCACAAATGCAGCAGCGGGAGCAATTCGGGGGAGGGGAAAGTGGTCCCGCCCTGCAGCCTGCCCCAGAATCTCCAGATCATCCGGCGGCAATTCCGAACACCGCTGCTCGTGCAGTGCAGTGCAGTGCTGCGCTGCGCTTCCTCTCTCCCACTTGCTTGCCTTGAGCTTGGCCAAGTCACGAACAGCTGCCCGGTACGGTGGTCGAGTCGAGTCAACAGATATTACCCGCTCCCTACCTACTTCGAATCCGACACAGAAAGAGCACACACACAGACTCCGAGTCGCACCGCACTATCGAAGACGCGCGCGCGCGCACGCACGCACACGACTCTCTCTCTCTCGTATCTTTCTCTTTTGCATCCCTCTCCCTATCTCCCCGCAGTGTCCATCAATCATCCGCTCGTTTGTTCTCCCGCGGTTCTTTTTGTTGTCGCCTGACCTCGACTCGCCTGTTGATACACCGTCTCCTTGCTGGTTCTGCCCGTCCATTTACCCAACTCTCTGTCCCTCAGCCCGCCCTCAAAACTGGAATGCAAACACCCTTCTAGTTAGAGACAATACCCTCGCCTCGCTCCGTCGGCCTCCCCATTGTGCCATAATGCCATGACCACCACACATCACCTGTCATTATCCTCGTTAGTATCGTTATTTCCCACCAGCTTAGGCTCCTCCATGGTCTTGACCAACATCTTCGCCGTCGCGCAACCATGGGAGTAGTCGTTGCGCTCTGGCAAGTGGCCGTAGACGTGACGCACTTTTGGCGGCATGTACGTATATCCACGCAAATCTGTGCATTGCTCGCCGATGCACACTGGTCTGCCGACGGGCCATGACTCTGCTTATATCTCGACTTGTACGGGTTGCGGCTGACCTCGATGCACATCTGCAGAAGCTCCACGACTGGTATACGCGCAAGACTCCCGTCGAACTGTGGCTCGAACTCCTCCGACATGCCGAAGCCTTCGAGGACTGGGAAGAGGCCGCCCTACATCTAGATAACTTGCTTGGACTGGACTTGTGGTGAGCAACTGCCTGTTGGTGTTCATGTCTTAGAACCACATGCTAATCTCTCCGCCCCGCGACAGGAGGAATAACCCGACCTCCAAGTTCTACGACTACCGCCTGATCAACGAGCGCCTCAACTCCTTGATCACTGCGAGGGAGGATGGCAACCTTAATCAGCTGGTCAATCTGCTCCGTTCCGGTCTGATACGAAATTTGGGCAACATCACTGCTCCTACCCTTTACAACCGGTCCTTCGCCGGCACCAAATACTTAATCGAAGAATACATCACACAGATTGCCGAAGCGGTGGAGGATATCACACATCTACCAACTTCACCGGGGTCCGATCCTCATGGATCCACCCTCGGGTTGACCAACCAGATGAAGTTGGATTTCATCCACGACACTAGACAAGCCTTTGGAAGAAGCACGCTTGTTCTTCAGGGTGGCGCTATATTCGGAGTGTGCCATCTCGGTGTCGTGAAAGCTCTATTTCTCCGGGGTCTGCTCCCACGGATTATTACTGGAACCGCGACGGGCGCCCTCATAGCCGCTTTGGTGGCCATCCACACCGAGGAGGAGCTTCCCAACGTGCTCAAAGGGGATGGCATTGATCTGTCTGCGTTTTCCGGCAAGTTCAAGGCCGAAAAAGGTCTACAAAAGGACCAATCCTACGCGACGAGGTGGAACACGCTCCTGAGAAGAGTGAAGAGATTCACTCGTGAAGGCTACTTTCTCGACGTCAAGGTTTTGGAGGACTGCGTGAGAGCCAACGTCGGCGACTTGACGTTCGAGGAGGCATACAACAGAAGCAAGAGGGTTTTGAACATCACTGTTGCTACGGCCGACCAAGGGGGCGTCCCGACACTGCTCAACTATCTGACGGCACCGAACGTGGTGAGTATCGTGCTTCTTGTTCGGTGTGGGGAAAAGGACTGACACCAGCGAAAGCTTATATGGACAGCCGCAGTGGCTTCGAATGCCTCCACAGCCAGTTTTTACGGTCACCGCGAGACGACAGTGCTCTGTAAAGATGCGCACGGAAACATCGTACCTTGGGCGCCGGCGAATACGATCGACTTCCACCACTGGACACACGTTTCCTACTCGGAACGCGAGTCGCCACTCCTCAGGATCGCCGAGCTTTTCAATGTGAATCACTTCATTGTCAGCCAGGCCCGCCCCTACCTCATTCCCTTTTTACAGAGCGACATGCACGGCCCATCGCTCATGGAGACGCGTAACACTACGACGTCGATCACGGCCTTTTTGGCCCGCATGGTGGGCTTGGAGATCAGGCACCGCTTACGCCAGCTTGACACGTTGCGTCTTCTCCCGGCAGGTATACGTCGCTTCCTTGTTGACGAACAAGTGCCGGGGGCGTCCATGACGCTGGTCCCCGAGGTCTCAGCCAGCGACTTTGTACGCTTGCTCGAGACGCCGACAAGAGAGACGCTGGACTACTGGATCTCGAGGGGCGAGCGGAGCGTTTGGCCTGCCGTTGCCGCGCTTCGGATTCGCTGTGCCGTCGAGAACGAGCTGGACAGGTCATACCAGACCGTCCGCAGATTGAAGGCCGGTGGTCTCCGGAGGAAAGGTTCAACAGCGGCGGCAGCGTCATTGGACAACAGCAACAAAGAGCGAAGGGCGAGCAGCCTGGGGGGCGCATACTGATGGCACCGACCTCAAGCAGGCTGCACGCTACAGCTGATGAATCCCATGCCAACTAGGGGCCAAACCCTGAGGTCTTGGGTATTAGCCCGATGCATGCGAATCCCACGTTGACGCACGACGCGACTGGGTCATCCATCCAAGGCGCACTGTAGCTTGGGAGGGGGGCTGGCTCATGTACAGATCCATGTCAGCCTCGTCGTTGACCAGGGCGAGACGGACACGGCGGTCAACAAACGGCGTGGCGTTTTGGGGTCCGAGGATGGGTACGCGGTAACGGGGAAGCGTGGGGAAGACGCACCGGTTGTCGATGACGGCTAAGGTGTTCTCGAAGACTGCCACTTTCAGATGGTCGGTCAGGCTGCAGGCGACAGGCAGGGAGGCAGGCCCAAACAGAATGCAGGAGGGCTCAGCCCGGCTAGGATGGGTGGAGATATTCATGTGCCTGTTAGCCTGCATGACGAAGGGAACGCATCCCAGTGACGAGTCGGATGACCTATACCTATAGACTAAATTCTGCACGAAAACCTTCCTTCTCCTGGTGCCATGACCGAATCTGGAGACCGACGGTGAACATGGATGGAATGCGTGAACGCCAAAGGGAAGACGTTGAGGGCGGAATGCCTTGCCGCGCCCCCTCCTCCCCCCTCTTGGCGCGCGCACCCTCTCGGTGGACATGCATGCGCGCTCCTGCTTGTTAATCCCTCAAAGTTGTACGGAGTAATTGTTCCCATTCGAAGCCCATCAGTTGGCCTTGTCAATAGTTCCGGGGGGGGCTGGAAGGCGATTCCGCGCCGCACCGGACACGTGGTGGACCCCGGCACACGCACACGCACACACACACACAGAGAGAGAGAGAGAGAGAGAGAGAGAGAGAGAGAGACACTTGTGAGAAGCATAAGCACGAAACCATGGATAAGTCGAGTGGGGACGGGGGCCGATGGGGAAGGAGGAAGGAGAATGCGATGGTGTGCATGTCTTGGGCGGGCAGGTAAGAGGAGCCAGTGGAGGAGATCCGCACGCTAGAGACCTTCTTGAAGCCTTCTCGAAGCATTTAGGGGAAGGATGTACAGTCTGTTGCGTTGGCAGTGTCGAAAACCTAACTTTTCGTCTGTGCGGCGGCCACGCATAAATATAACCCCTATATAAAACACCGATTTTTAGCTAGCAGTTTTAGAAATCTGTATTTTTAAGTATTTAATAGTTACTAATTTAACGTTATTACCTATATCCCTTATAAAGAAAGTAAGGTTATTTAGACGTATTAGGCTCTTATTAACTAACTATAAATATATTACCTTTAATATTTTTAATAAATATTATATTATATTTATTAAGAGATAGCTAGATATAAAAGAGGCTATATAACGCCCTATTAGCCTACCTATAATACTAATTAAAAAGGTATATAGACTGTATTACTATATAGGCTTATTACTTATTATAAAGTTATTAATATTTATTAAAAGATAGCTAGATATAAAGGAGGTAGATATCTATTAAGAGGCAGCTAGATATAAAAAAGGCTATATAAAGTCCTATTAGCCTACTTATAATACTAACTAAAAAGGTATATAGACTATATTATTATATAGGCTTATTACCTATTATAAAGGAGGTTACTAGATATAAAGGAGGTTACTAGATATAAAGAAGGTTACTAGATATAAAGGAGGTTACTAGATATAAAAGAGGCTATATAATGCCCTATTAGCCTACCTATAATACTAACTAAAAAGGTATATAGACTATATTATTATAGACTGTATTATTATATAGGCTTATTACTTATTATAAAGTTATTAATATCTATTAAAAGATAGTTAGATATAAAGAAGGTAGATATTTATTAAGAGGTAGCTAAATATAAAAGAGGCTATATAAAGTCCTATTAGCCTACTTATAACGCTAACTAAAAAATTATATAGACTATATTATTATATAGGCTTATTACCTATTATAAAGGAGGTAATATTAATACTATATTACTACTATTATTACTACTAACTATTAAATAAAATAAAGAAATACTAAATTAAATAAATAAATACTAAATTAAATAAATAAATAATAGATTAAATAAATATACTATTAGGTATATAAAATTACTAATATCTTTAAGGTAACTAAGGTCTTTAGTTAAGTAGTATAAAGGTAGGCTAAAGGGACCTTAAGATGCTTATATCTATTAGATTATACTTTTAGTATTTATTACTAACCTTTAGAAGGTAGGCTAGAGGGACCTTAAGAAGTTAGTAGTATAGCTAATTAAGGATAAGAACTATAAGGTTATTAAGAAGGAGGTAAAGCCTATAATAGTATTAAGGCTTAGTAAGGATAACTAGTAGAAGTTAGTATAAATACTAAAGGCCTTTAATAAAATAAATAAAGATATTACTAAGTAGATAGGTTATAGTATATATATAGTTAAGTAGTAGTAATATTAATATAAAGTAACTAGCTAAATAGTTATATATCTTTTAAGTAGGCTAAGTTATATAAAGTTAGAGGTATAGTAACTTTATAAGCTATTAGAGCTTCTTACTTACTATAATAACTTTAGCCTTAAGGAGATATAAGATTTCCTATATAAGTAATTTAATATAAAGGTCTATAAGTTAATAATTAGTTAGTAGCTCTATTTAGCTAGGTAGATATTAAAGTTAGTCTATATTATTACTACCTAAAGGGATAAAGTATTATAGTATAATTAGATATATACTATTTACTATTACTACCTAAAGTAATTAATATTTATTAATAAGTTAGGGGTTAATAAGCGTATAGGTATATAGAGGATAGGCTAGGTACTAAAAGGGCTAGCAGCCTATTATAAGGATAAACTTAAATATAGCTAGTAATACTAAATTCTTTTTACCCTTACTGTTAACAGTATATTTAATATATTAATATACTTAAGTATAATAAATAGTAATAGGTTTTTAATATAGATATAAGAGAGGGTATTACCTAAATATAGTGCCTTTCTTACTATAAAGTTAGTTATTATTATAGATAACGCCTTATTCTATTACTAGTAAGATATTAAAGAAGTATATAAATTAGCTAGTGTATAGTTATTATTCTTACTGCTATACTTACCTAACTTTAACCCTATTAAGGAGGTATTTAGTAACCTTAAGAAGCTACTTTAAAAACGGTATTTA
>MU842994.1:0-61792 GCA_030867305.1 Colletotrichum zoysiae | reverse complement strand
CCTATAGAGGCTAATAGAGGTAATTTATAATAGTTATTAACTATAGTAGGCTTAATATAGGGTAACTTACTTTATTAGTTAGTAATAGTAAGGTTATTACTACTACGCTTATAATATTTTTATAATAAGAGGAAGGTCTTAATTAACCTCTATATCTTACTAATAAGGGCTATAAGTATACCTTTCTCTTTATACTATATATTTTATATATCTTATATTACTATAAGACTTAATAAAGAAGTCTGTAATTACTTAATAGCTGCTTTAGTACTACTATTATACCTCTAATATTACCCTTTAACCTTAAGAAACTACCTTATAAACTCTTTTACTTTAAGTAACTGTACTATAAGTAAAAGCTCTTTATATTATAGGGGTAATAAAGAAGGTATAGGGTTAAGCCTTATTATATAAGGGGTAGGGGTCTATAGTAGCTATAATAATAATAGATTAACTATATAAAGTACTAGTAAGTAATAATATTATAATAGAGGTAAAAGAGATAGCTAAGTTAGTAGTAGAGGTTAATATAAGCTATATAGCTAGTTATAAGGGCTAATTTCTTTACTACTAAAGGATAAATTAACTACTATATTACTAGCTAAGTTATTTATAGTAGGTAGGGCTAATATAGTAGCAGTATTTTTACCTCTATTAACTACTACTTTTAAGTAGCCTAGACCCTTAACTTTACCCTTATTTTTACCTTATATAGGCTTATTACCCTTTAACTTTAGTAGCTATTAGGTTATTATAATTAATAACCTTAGTAGTAGATTTTAAATAATTATATACTCCTCTTAATACTAAATTACCTCCTATTAGGCCTTTATATTAGTAGTAAGTAACTTATAATAAGTTTTATTAATAATAAAATACTAGTTAGTATTAGGTAAGCTTTAAATATTATTATAGTAAGTAGTCTAATTAGTATACTAATAATACTTTATTAAGTTATACTACTACTACTACTTTATATCCCTCTTATAGTTAATTTACTCCCTTATTAAATTTATTACTATCTTTTTTAGTTTAACCTATAGTACTTAACTGCTATAGGGTTACCTTTTATTATAATACTATTAATTATCTTATAGCCTTATATATAGTATATTAACTACTATAGGGGATAACTAGATTTACTATATAACTAACTATAGTATAGTAAATACTAATATAATAATACTTATAGTAGTATATATAAGCTTTATACTAAAGAAGATATCTTAAACTTAATAACTTAATTTACCTAACTAGTCTTTAATACTTACCTATAGTAAGCTTAGCTACTCTTTATCCCTTATATAAAACTTATTATTATAATTAGTAATAGTTATTAATATTTTAGCAGTTAACTACTTCTTACTAAACTTTACTATTATTTATAACTTCTCTAGCTAGTATTAATAACTAAGTTACCTCTAAATATACTCCTTTAATACTATTAATACCTCTATATCCTAATTTAGCCTAATTTTTATACCTACTAACTTTTAATTAACTAATAGCTATACTATTTAAAAGGGCTTAATAGGTAGTATAACTACCCTTTTAAATTAAAAGCTTATAATAAAGTAGATATTTACCTTACTATATAGTAGTAATAGGGCTACTACTATAGCCTATTACTACTATAACTATAAAGGTAATAGGGTTTATAATAAAGTAAATAGGTCTAAAGTAAATAATACCTTTTATATAAGCTCTTTAATATATTATAAAGGCTTATTATTATTATTATTACTATTATTACTATTATTATTACTAACTTCTTTTTTTTTTACTTTAGCTAGCCTATCTACCTTTTATAAAGGCTCTATAGTGCCTTTTATCCTTACTTTTAATAGTAGGGCGGCCTTCTTTAGTATCTTAAGGATTATTATTAACTTCTTTTTTAGCTGCTATACTATTAGGCACTTAATAATAACCTAACTACCTATAGGCTAGCTAGATAAAGCGCTTCTTACTAGTAATACCTTAAGACCTAATAATAATTTATATATAGCCTTATAGGCTTATATACTATTAGCTAGGGGTATAGGTAATACTACCTCTATATTAGTAAAGGTAGTAGTAGTAGCAGCTTTCTTCTTTTTTAATAAGGCTATTACTAGTTAGTAATAATAATAATAATAATAATAAGCTCTTTAATTAAGGCTATTTATAACAGTATTCTATATAATATCTATAGTATATATAGCTACTTAGTAGGGTAACCCCTCTATATAACCCTAACTAGGGTGGTTAAGATACAGTGGCCGCCACACGGACGAAAAGTTGGGTTTTTAACACTGCTAACGCAACAGACTGTACGAATGACCAGGTCACTCGGCGGGCAGGCTATTGCCAGGATAGGATAGGATAGGAGCTGCGGCGAGGCGGGGGCTGCTCGCTCGCTCGCACCTACGGAAAGTCCTAGGTGACTATGCAATCTTGGCAAAACCGGCACAGCGGCCTCGGGGAGAATTGGATGACACAGAAAGGAAGTAATTCGCGCAGCAGTCACGAGGGATCGGCGGGTGCACTGGTCTTGGTTCCCGCGCCGGACACTGTTCCTCGATTGATTGCATGTCGTGGGCGCCGGGGAATGGTTCCGGCGGGGGGCGCGTAGCAAAGGTTGCTCAGGAGCATTCCGAGGCCAAGGGTCGGGTACAAAGTCCGGTCGCTCTCTCCCCTTGCTCTCCAGAGTCGCCCGGTATGTGTGTGACCAGAGGACCTGAGGTGAGGCGCTCGACACCGTTGCAACGGGTAGGACTACCGTCGTACAGTCGTCCTGAAATGGCAAAAGTGGAGAAATGGCCGGCGCCTAGGACTCGACGCCCGAGAATTGTGGTTCGGGGGGACTGGAGGTGCCGTTCGGCGCAGGCCGCATTTGTGTTTCTGCCGCCAGGTGACCTGGCATGCGTCGAAGATCGTTTCCTGTAGCAGCACGCCCATCGTGCTCGTTCTGGCGCCAGAGGCTCCCTTGTCCTCACTGTCGGTGATGTCGTCCATATTTTTGTGATGTTCTATCCGCTACATAGGGAGCCGAGTACATAGGTGGTTCGTCAGCTTGACACTCCACTGATTTGAAATTGTCGGAGTTGCCGGCAGCGCGTATGCGCCGTATCGACCCGGAGCTGCGGGGAAGTGGCACAGGGAGTATGTATCCCTGCGCTAACTAGTCCTGGGCTCCAAATCGTAAGACCTGAGCAGCGAACACCCAATGCTTGGGTGGTTAGGGTTGGTAGGGTAGGTATTGTCTTTTGCGACGTGACGTCGGACGGTCTGCATGTGCCGGCATTGCTGGGCTGACGCCGAGCCTTCTCGTGAACGCAGCACGTTTAGGTATATCTCTCAAAGATCGGAGCATATGCCCGACTGAGGCCTCTGTAGGGAAACGGACGTGAACATGCCGGCACGTCAGGTGGCAGGGGGGCTCAGATATCTTGGTCAAAATGGGAGTCACAGGGGATTAGTCTGGCGGGATAGGTATGCAACGACAGAGGCTATGATTCACTTGGCTAGTTGACGTAGTTGACGGCGCGTTTCAGATCGACTGACAACAGTAGCGTACCTATTCGGTGAGAAACAGACGACGTTCGTGATTCTTGGCGTTCGGTCATGGACCAATGATGCCGTGGTAAATGCACTAGGTCGCAGACGACCGGAATTGCTTGGTAATCTGTCGTTGTCAAGAGCAAGTGATTGGATCGAGAAACTCGCATCTCGGTGTGAAAATAATAAGAGATCAAGGTTTGACGGAATATGGATATTGGATTTGATGACACTAGCTGCACTCGACGTGGTTGCGTGCTTGGGCGGGCCATGTTGCACCGCGGCTTATATCTCAAGCTCGCGAAAACGAAACCTGTGCGCGAGAGTGCCTGGCTGGAGCGGAAAAGGTCCGTGGCCCAACGACGTCCTCTTGAGCCTGGGCAGTGTATCCATCGGCGTCGACAAGCCGACAACGGCCGGGGGCTCGCCCTGGACGAGACTGGACAAGACACGTCAATGTGGTTCTTCGGTGAGCAAACTCAGCAAGGGCACGCTCGTGTTGGCGATGGTTATGTAGCAAGGCCGTGCGCGTTGCGGAGCGGGATCGGAGACCATCCAGAGTTGGGCGTGGCGCATGACGAGCTAGTCTGTGTGCTTGCCGCATCCAAAGATATACGTCAGCAGTAGCGATTGACATCCAGTCTAGTAAAGAGACGGAGACATGGGATGGCAGAGGACGGGCTGCACAGCGTTGGGATGATGCCATCAACCGTCGTCAAGCAGGGCTGGCGGGTGCGCTCAACGTTCGATTGGGCGGCCAGTGTCCTGTCCGGTCCCCAGAATTTCCGGTATGGATTTCGGCGTCGGACGAGGCGCGCGAAGAGCAGTCAGTCGTGAGGTTACCTAGGCAGGCAGTGAAGGGTGGAAGTTGTTAAGATCCGAGGGAATTCGGATTCCAAGCCTGTCTAAAAGCCACTGGGAAAGACAGCAGCAGATCGATGCGGGATGGGATGGGATGGGATGGGATGAGATGGTGGGTTGGAGAGGAAAGAGAGACGACGACAACGGATAGAAGGTATGTAGGTCCCTACAGCGTGGGAAAGTACTGTGCTTGGACCCCACGTCTCACTAGGTAGGTACTAACGCACACCCACGCCTACTACTACACCCACACACCTAGCGAACCTCTCTCTCTCTCTCTCTCTCTCTGTCAGTTTCCTTGCTACTTTCTGGTCGTACCACCACTGACACCACCGACATGCACGCATCTCCGAGTTGGGCCCAGCCATGCCGTGTAGCTGCTGAGAAAAGACAGCCATGATGTATGTGCCTGCATTGGGTTAGATGGCCGTGAACAGGGGACCAGAAAGAGAGGGAAAAGAAGGAGGGGGATGCGGTAGATGAGCGAGCAAGGAAATAATAATAATAATAATAATAATAATAATAATAATAATAATAATAATGGAAAGAAAAGAAGTAAATCAATAAAAACGAGGATAACAACACACTTTGGAACAGGAAGAGCATGGCTCTCGTGCTGTTTCTGTCCAGCTTGGCCGTTCAGCCCAGCCTTGGGTGCCGATGCGACACACCAAACATACATACCTACATCCCGTACCTGGCGCAGTGCGTCCGTCAGCCGTGTATAAATCCCTTCCCCCCCCCGAAACTCACCTACTTACCTCTGACTCCCCCTCCTTCCTCGAAACAGAGTTAGAAATCATCATTCAACATATAGCATATACCCTTCTCATCCTCTCGTCCTATTCCCTTCTCTTCAGCCACTTGTACCCTGCTATTCTGGAACGAATAGCCTCGTAAAGTCTCTCTGGAACGAGAGGAACGAGTATATCCCGTCTCGCCCGTCACCACCATCGTCAGCTAGCTTCCTGACATTACTTCCCTTGATTCGACACCAAGTAGGCCGTGCCGAGGCCCTTTCACATTCTCTTCTTGTTCAGCTTCCGGTGAGAAACACTTGTTCCTGGAGGGGTCGTTGGACACCCTGAGCGAGGGCTGACATCGCTTTCATCAGGCCAGCGTCACTCGACCGCCGGTCTCTCCCGTATAACACATCTCCTAATACTTGTTCGATCACGCAACAACACAGCACGCAATCATGTCCAGTCCCAGAGGCATCGAAACGCATCTTGACTTCCCCGTTGGCTCTGCAGAGTACCAGCCCGGCAAGTTTTCGCAGCAACGGAGTCCCCAGTACAAAATCTCCAACGAGCCAGCATCCGCTCTCGCCGAGGGCCGCGGCGCTCCCACAGATCTGGGCCAAGACGGCGACTTCGACATCATATCCCTCGGCGAGGCCGCTGCTTCGGGGCCGCCTTCGGAGGCCACCGGCTCTGACGACACCGTCATCGCAGGCGACGTCATGCGAGGGGCCGCTGGGACTCCAGCAGTCCTGGACTCTGCTCTGACCCAGAACAACATCCATCTCCACGATCGTGTGTGTCCACTCGGCACCATGCCCACATACCAGTGGATATGGGGCCAGCCCTGCCCCGGTGGCTTCGACATCAAGGACACTTCGTCCAGAGAGAGCATGAAGGTCCACGTCTCCCACTCGCGCATAAGTCAGACAACCGACAGCCTGGAGAACGAATACGGCGTCGTTAACCACCCTCCCGAATCTTTCATCGCCTTTGCCGGCCACTGGGCCGATGTCCCCGCTGGTCCTATGACGCTGGATGACGATGAATACGATCCACTGAAGTGAAGGCTCTGTCTGTCCCGGCCTCTTCTTTTCGGTCGTCTCATCTCGTCTCGTCAATGGGGGTTGGCTATCATTATAGCCGACTCTTTCCCTTCTGGCGTTGAATCGTCGCCTGACTTTCCACAATGACAAGGGTGGCCGGGAAGACAAGGAATAGGTCGACCATGAACTGTTTCTCTTTGGCTCACCAACACATTTGTCAAGTCATCGGCCAGACCGTTCGCTCACACAAAGGATCGTGCTGTCACGAAGCGCCGAAAATCTCGTCGTGTTTTGGAATAGTCCATGTTGCTCGTTGTTGGTGGGCTTGTTTCTGGATCAGCTTGGTGCCATTCAAAGGATCAATCAAATACTGTCATTTCCCGGGACAAAGAAGCTTCTTAGTCCACCCCTCCTCTCTTGTGCATACGCTTTGGTAGCGTATTGGTGTGTCGTTGGAATACCAACCATTAACATTTGCTTCAGTCGCCGTCGTTGCATTTTGCCCCGTGACCGAGCTCAGTCCACTTACATAGCCCGACCCCCCCTCCATCCCCATCGACCGGGGCCGATTCAGATCTTCTCCCGCTAGGTAACACTCCAATTCCAATAGGTAAACCGCCTTTGATGCGGGGGAGTGCGCCCCCAAGAGCGGGACGGGCGTGGAGACGGCGTTGCATCGCATGGGACGAACTCTTCTTCCCCGGCACCGGTTCACGAATTTCTCCACGATGCCCTTGAATTTAGCCTGAACTCCGACCGCTTCCAGTCCATTAGCCAGCGTATCACCGCACCACCCGTTTCCGTGTTGCCGGATGAGACCCTCGTCTCTGCCCGCACAAAGCGATCCGTTGCGTTGCCGTAATCCGTCCATGATACAACGTATCGTATTGATGGAGAAATTGGCACGATGCAAGGCACTCGCCCCGTACCTGCATGCCGTTATAAGGCCCGCGAGCCCCTTCTCTCACGGAGGGCCAGCGTCGTGCCCTGCAGCCAGCATTCGCCTCCCCCTCCCTAGCCTGTCGCCATGATCATCTCCCTCAAGACGGCCCTCGCGGCCTTGCTCCTCCTCTCACCTCTGGCAGCACAGGCCCGCCCGCGATGTCCCACGCGGGACGAGAGGCAATGGGTCACCATCTGGGGGACCATGCCCCAGCTCTGTGAGCCAGCCAACCTGCCCCCGGCGCCCTTTGTGAGTCTCCCGTCTGGTGTACACCGACGCCGCCTTTTGTTCTTTTCTCTCTCTCTCTCTCTCTCTCTCCCTCTCTTCTGTTGCGCAGCGGCCTGACGACCTCGTACAGAACGAGACGGGTCGCGTCTTCCGCGACGCGACACTCCGCCAGACCCTCAAGGTCTCCCTCGCGGCCGCCACCCTCCGCCTGCAGATCAGCAACGCCTTCGGCGGCTCCGACCTGCCCATCACCGCCGTCACCATCGCCCGCGCGGCCAACAACACGGTCGGCACGAGCGGCGTCGACGCCGACTCCCTCCAGGTCGTCACCTTCTCCGGCAGCGGCGGCTTCGTCGTTCCCAACGGCGCCATCGTCTTCTCGGACCCCATCGAGCTCCCCGTCGCGGCGCAGACCATCGTCTCCGTGACCATCTACCTCGCCGACGGGCAGGCGACCAACAGCGTGACGGGGCACCCGGGCAGCCGAACGACCTCGTTCCTCGTCAGCGGGGACCACGTCGCCGACCGGGACCTCGGCGCCGGCGCCACCCGGACGGATCACTGGTACCTCATCAGCTCCATCGAGGGCTGGGTGCCAAAGGGCGCGTCGGCCGTGGCCGTCGTGGGCGACTCCATCTCCGACGGCCGCGGCTCGACGACGAACGCCAACGACCGCTGGCCCGACCGGCTGCAGGCGCGGCTGCAGGCGGGGCCGTCGACGCAGGCCGTGGCCGTCGTCAACGAGGCCGCCGGCGGGAACCGCGTGCTGGCCGACGGCCTAGGCCCGAACGGCCTGGGCCGCGTCGACAGGGATGTCATCGCGCAGTCCGGGGTCCGGTACGCCATCGTCTTCATCGGCGTCAACGACATCGGCACGGCGGCCACGACGGCGGCGGCCCAGCGGGCCGTCGGCGACAGGCTCGTGGCGGCGTACGACCAGATGGTGACGCGGCTGCACCGCTTCGGCATCGCCGTCTTCGGGGCGACCATCACGCCGATGACGGGGGAGGGCCAGGCGTACGGGGACCCGGAGCGGGAGAGGACGAGGCAGCGGGTGAACGAGTGGATCCGCACCAGCGGCCGGTTCGACGGGCTCGTCGACTTTGACAAGGTCGTGAGGGACCCGGCGGCGCCGGAGAAGCTGCGGGCCGAGTACGACACGGGCGATCACCTGCACCTCAACCCGGCCGGGTACGAGGCCATGGCCGCCGGCGTCGACCTGGCGCTGTTCGAGAAGTTCAAGGACGGTGTCTGGGGCATGACATAGAAGGGGGCGGACGGGCGCGCCCACGAGATCATTATGCGGGGGGGAAAGAAGAAGAAAAAACGAAGAGGAAGTCGTGGTGAGTCAGAGGGTATTATAAGCGAGTCCGCCATTGACGAGAAGGATTCGCCCGGGCCGCGTCTGGTGCATGTGTGGCGTGGTGATTGGATGGCAGGATACACCTCCCGTCCAAGAAACCGTTCAGTAGCAGGCGACCTGCGACGTGTGCGGTTTAAATAAGAGCAACCCTTTATTAATAGAGTGTTGATGTATATGTATTTCGCAAAACTCAAAACCTGGCCCTTGCCTACCATGATGGAACCAGCAAGTCCATAGTGTGCTGAAGACCTTGTCTCGTTGCCCTTGCACCGGTACGTGACATGGCGAGCGATAGGCAGCACCCCTTCTTTTTTTACTATCGAGCCGACAGCTTGAAAACTCTCCATTCGTCTTGCAACTAACTGGTCCTTCAGACGCGCCGTGCTGTTCTCGATCCAAGAGAGAGGCCTGATCCTCCTGTTTTGGACACCTTCTGCTTCGTATCCATGCCGCTCCTTTAAAAGAGATACCGAGAAGTGGAGCTGCTGGATCAGGTCCTGTGGGTTTTCTATCCTTCTAGGTCTCCACGTCTCATATACCCTAAGCCGGCGGACCCATCCCAACCAACTATCACTGGATGCAAACATCCACACTTCCCCGATAGTCTAGTGGTGAGGATATCTGCTTGTCAACACGCCCTGGGTCGCCGAGCCCGGGTTGATTCGCAGGGGACCGGGGTTCAATTCCCCGTCGAGGAGATCTTTTTGCATCTTCTCTCGAGTTTCCACGACAAAAGGGCGGTGTTTAGGGCTCTTTTGGTGGTTGTGATGCGGGTAGCGGTCGAGTTGAGGGAGCCACTTCCGTGGTGTTACAAAACCGAAGCAGAGCTGAACGGTGATCGCACAGTGCCATAGTGAGCTGAATACTATTGTCACGCTTTTGGCAACAGCCTTCTTAAATAAACAACGAACACATAAAACTTTTAACAGACGTTACTAAACTATAGCTGACTACAGTTTCAGACGGGGGGTTTTTTGGGTTGTTTTTTTTGCAGGGCATAATGGATTTGATCACTGGAAAGAATTGTATCTATCGATACACGTCTAACACTTGATAAGTTGTAAAGCATAAAAGAAGAGTGTAAGAAGGGCCCTTGTTATCATTTAGGCGGTAAGAGGCAGACCGCGTCTGAGACTTTTCAAAAGTGGACGGCGTATTCCACCGCCAAGGTTATTCTTTATAGAAAATGTTGCCCAAATAATTCTCTCACGGCTATAATGCGAAATCGAATCCTCCTACATACAACATACACCCTCTCGATGTGTGTGCTGTTACGACACGAAACAGGAGCTGAGCCTGGTTCCGCAGTGTAGTAGCTTCGGCACTGTGTCATCCCGGTGCCCACTATAATTGCACGACAGGGCGTTCACCTCAGCACTTGTACATGACAGGGCGCTCGGCAATCTCCCTGTCTGTGTGTCAAACTTCAAGAACGAACCACCCTTTAAAAGAGCTCGCGACAGGCTCAATTGAATCGCAACCGGCTTGTTGGGCTCTTTCAACGAGCTATCAATTCAACTGCTGCAGCCCGGCCGGTACAGGCCGAGTCCGTCTCCCTTATCGTGCCGTACATACACCTCTAATATACTCACGCCGAAAGCCCAGGCAACGGCGGTATTGTATTTACTCACTCACCATGATCGTCCCACGTTCGCCTTGCCGCCTGGCGAGACACGCACTCTCCAACGCCCAGCTGTGCCGGGGCCCGAGACGAGCCGCGCCCGCGGGCGCGGTGCTTGGCCGACCCCAGACGGACCGTCGTTGCATGAGCGCCGCCGCCTATCGGACCCCTGCCGGCCTGAAAGGTCTTCTGCGCGTTTCGGACGAGGTCGCCGACGCCGTCGCAACCAACAAGCCCGTCGTTGCTCTGGAGTCGACAATCTACACCCACGGCGCGCTGGCCAACGACCTCGGCCTGGAGGACGTCGTCCGTCGGGGCGGCGGCGTGCCCGCTGTCTGCGGTATCCTCAACAGCGAGCCCGTCGTCGGTTTGACCGAGGCAGAGGTTGCGCAGATGGTTGACTCCGGCACCGCCAGCAAGGTCTCGAGAAGAGATGTTGCTCACTTGGTTGGACTGGTAAGTTGACAGCGTCGTGGTCTATGCTCACGACCATCTCATCCCAACTGGCTCCCCTAGTCTCCCCTCTGAACCCCCAGCCCACCGGCCGGGGCGCAACCAGGCTAACGGATATACCAGGGCATCGCGGGCAAGAAGGTCCACGGCGGCACAACCATCGCCGGCACCATGCTGCTCGCAAGACTCGCCGGCATCCGAGTCTTCGGCACCGGCGGCCTTGGCGGCGTCCACCGCGGCGGCGAGGACTCCATGGACGTCTCGGCGGACCTTACGGAGCTCGGCCGCACTCGCGTGGCGGTCGTGAGCGCCGGCTGCAAGGGCTTCCTCGACATCCCGCGCACGCTCGAGTTCCTCGAGACGCACGGCGCCTTCGTCGCGACCTTTGCCGACGGCCGCACGGGCAGGGTCGACTTCCCCGCCTTCTGGGCGCGCGAGAGCGGCACCAAGAGCCCTCTGGTCGTCCACACCGAGCGCGAGGCCGCTGCCATGATCCTGGCGCAGGAGAGGCTGGGCATCGAGTCCGGCATGCTCTTCGCCAACCCCATCCCCGAGGAGCACGCGATCCCCCGCGCCGAGATGGACGCCGTCATCGAGACGGCGGTCACGGAAGCCGTCGAGAAGGGCTTCACCGGTGCCGCCAACACGCCCTACGTCCTCGGCAGGATCAGGCAGCTGACGCAGGAGCGGAGCACGCTGGCCAACGTGGCCCTGGTGAGGGCCAACGTAGCGAGGGCCACCAAGATCGCGGTGGAGCTCTCGAAGCTGCTGAACGGGGACGCCGGGGCGGGATCCGTGTAAGTGGGCGGTTTTTTTTCTTTTTGCGCATAGATCAGCCAGAAGGTAGACTCTGACTGTGTAGATAGCTCGTCAAACACGTTTGTTTCTGGTTATAACATGCCTGCCGCCGCGGAGCCCGCGACCAAGGCGGAGGCGCCCAAGTCGAGCAAGGCGGATATTCTTGTGGCAGGGTCCGTGGCTATTGACCTGAGCTGTGACTACCGCCCCCTCGGGGACAAGAAAGAGGTCTCCCCCCATATGCATACGTCAAACCCTGCCTGCATCAGCCAGTCCATCGGCGGCGTCGGCCACAACGTTGCCCTCGCCGCGCATAGGGTGAGCAAGGACATTAGCGTGCGCCTTTGCAGCTTGATCGGAGACGACGTGTAAGTCGACACCCACTCGTCCACCTCGTCCCTTTTTTTTCTAAGTGAAATCAAAAAGTGCCGGAGCGACTGTCCTCTCCTCCCTGGAGGCGTCGGGTCTCGAGACGACCTACATTCGCCAGCTCACGTCGGACGACCACGTCTCGAACCGCACCGCGCAGTACGTCGCCGTCAACGACGCCGAGAAAAACCTCATCATGGCAATGGCCGACATGGACATCTTCTCCAACCACTCGTTCCCCGACTACTGGAAGTCGACCGTCGCGGGCGCCAGGCCGCGCTGGCTCGTCGTCGACGGCAACTGGAGCCCCGGGGACATCCGGGCGTGGATCCAGGCCGGCCGCGAGCACGCGTGCAAGGTCGCCTTCGAGCCCGTCTCGACGGCCAAGTCCACCGGCCTCTTCCCGCGGGGGCAGCACCCGCGCCTCGGTGTGTTCCCGGAACCGGGCGTCGACATGGCGTCGCCGAACCACTATGAGCTGACGGCCATGTACGACGCCGCCAAGGAGAACGGCTTCTTCGAGACCCCGGAGTGGTTCGAGGTCATTGACGCGTTCGGGATGCACGGCGCCAGGGAGCGCTTCGTGTACCTGACGTCCAGGGAGATGACGGACGCGGGGATCCCCGTGCAGACGATCCACCTCCTGCCCTACATCCCCACCATCGTCACGAAGCTGGGCTCCAAGGGCGTCCTCCTGACAGCAATCTTGGGCAAGGACGACCCCCGTTTGAAGGATAGGAACGAGGAGCGGTGGCTGCTCACCAGGGCCCGCGCCGACCACCCCACGATCGGCGGCGTGTACATGCGTCTGTTCCCGCCGGCGGAGACGGTCGCCGCCGAAGACGTCGTCTCCGTCAACGGCGTCGGGGACACGTTCCTCGGCGTCATGGTCGCGGGCTTGTCCAAGGGGGGCAGGGCCGAGGACCTGATCGACGTCGCGCAGAAGGCGGCGGTGTTGACCCTGAAGAGCCGCCAGAGCGTGAGCCCTGACCTGGGAAGGCTTGACGGGCTGCTGAAGGCCGCCGCGAGGAGCTGAGCGGGTCTGCGGCGTTATTGTAGGAGTAATAAATCACATGTTTGCTGGTTGTCGGGGTAGCAGCGAGGACCGTTCCCGGCCGGCTGCTTTTCGTGTTTCCTCAACAATGAGGTCTTGAAGCACGGAAAAGGAACACTGTAGCAATAAGTGGCACGGCACATCTTGAGCGTTTCCTCACGCTCTAAGTCAGTAGTACTGTAAAAGTATTCTTATTTATGTCAAGATCAAAGGTTGCGTGCGCTATATCTCATTGTTTTTGAGTGACACAACGTGAAGGCCAATTCCAAAGCTAATTCTGCCAACTCAAGAGAGAGCCAAGTCGGGCCTGGTATACCATCCTTTTAGGCGGCGTTGGCTCATCGGAAACGGCTTGTGGACAAGTACAAATCGCACTTTGAAAGCAAATATTGTGCAGTGCACAAAACCAAACTTCAGTATGCTTCGTACTCAGTATCGCCCAGTTGATATGAGGAGAAAGTTCTGGGTACACAGGCCTCTTAACCTTGCAGACCTCTTGCCATTGTTGAAAACATCTCTATTTGCACACTGATATCACAGGCCGAGGCTTGCAAGCAAGCGCCCTTTGTCACTAGATTGAACGCCCCGGCGTAAAACAAAACAATAACAACCACTACTACTACTGCCGCAATAAAGAAAGATGTTGTTGTTGTGTTTAACGCCGAGGCGTCCAAACTGGCGGTAAGGACGCTTGCGCGCAAGGCTAGGATGCAAGTAGAGCCTTTTTCAGCAAGGGCAAGAGGTTGTAAAGGTTAAGAAGCAGGTGTATTCTAGCATCAGTACCAGAGTCCTAGTTTATCGTCTGGTTTGATGGGCTGAGGGTGGAATTGGTGGTGTCGAGAGCAGAGGTTTTGAGGGATTCTGGTTGCGGAATAAATAAGAGGGATGGTTGTAATGAGGAGAGAATCAGAGGAGATTCAGAGGAATGGTCACTACTGTGCAGCCACGGAGGGGTCTATGCCCCGCAGAACAGCCTTGAAAAAGGGCAAGAGCCATTGGCCGGGCCCTTGCTGTGGCTGAAAAGCTTGCCCAATAGCGATGTGAAAGCGCCTGCAAGGCTGAGAGCCCCAGTAAAAAAATTCTTGGGGACGTCCTCTGCAAGCCGCTTCCTACTCCCGCCCTGATCCGCCGGTGCGTGCTCACGACCGAAAATCCTCGTCAGACCAAAAAAAGACCAATCCACGATAATGGCAAAAGAACAACCGTTCGAGCGGTTTTCCGACGAGGAGGAGGAACCGACCTCCTCGGAAGAGTCTGAACTCGAGGAGGAGACCCCGCGCCAGCGCAAACCGAAGCCCGTGTTTGACGAGAAGGATTCCGACGAGGAGGAGCTTGAGAAGCTGGTCTTGGGAGGGAGGGCGGACTTTCGCGACCAACTCTTCCGCAACGATGTGCTAGGTGACATTGAGCGGCTGGAGAGGGAACAGAACCTCCAGCTCACCAAGCCCGACGATAACACACTAGAAGACGTTGCCGACCACGACCTCTTTTTCCTCGACACCGGCGTCCCCACGGCCAAGAGCTCACAGACCGGCAAGGCCGCCAAGCAAGAACCAGCGGCCGCCGAGGACGCTCCCGCGTGGGAGGATAGCGACGACGAGCGGCTGACGGTCTCCTTGGCGACCGCGACGAGGTTACGGAAGCTGCGCCTCACCGAGGCCGAGGACGTGGTCAGCGGTGCCGAGTACAGCAGAAGGCTGCGGACCCAGTTCCTCCGGTTGAACCCCCTGCCGAAGTGGGCGCAAGAGCCCGAAGGCCGGCCTGCGAAGCGGAGGAGACGCTCTTCCGCCGCCGCCTCCGACTCCTCCGTCAGCTCCGACCAAGAGGACAGCGACACGGAGCTGTCCGCCGCCCCCCTGGAGAAGTTCCTGCGCGACGTCCACCGCCTCGCCGGCAGGGACGCCGCGGGCAAGAACCGCCTCAGGCCCGAGGTCATCGACATCCAGCGCACGCGCGAGATCCCCGACACCCACAAGGCCGCCGTCAACAACCTGTCCTTCCACCCGAAATACCCCGTCCTCCTCTCCTCCAGCGTCTCTTCAGTGCTGTACCTGCACCACCTCAACCCGACGGCGCACCCGACGCCGAACCCGATGCTCACCTCGGTGCAGGCCAAGGGCGTCGACGTCCGCCGCGCCGAGTTCCTGTACCCGGCAGGCGACCGGATCTTCTTCGCCGGGCGGCGCAAGTTCTTCCACAGCTGGGACCTCGAATCCGGCCACGTGCAGAAGACGAGCCAGATCCAGGGCCACAAGCTCGAGCACAAGAGCATGGAGCGCTTCAAGCTCAGCCCCTGCGGGCGGTACATGGGTCTCGTGGCGTCGACGAGGAAGGGCGGCGGCATCGTCAACATCATCAGCACCGAGTCGAGGCAGTGGATCGCCGCCGCGAGGCTCGACAGCCGGCACGGCATCGCCGACTTTGCATGGTGGGGAACCGGCGACGGGCTCTCGATCCTGGGGCGGGACGGCTCTGTCGGCGAGTACAGCATGGCGGAGCGCAAGTTCCTCGCCGTGTGGCGCGACGAGGGCTGCGTGGGCGGCATCGTCATCGCGCTGGGCGGCCACCAGGGCCCGGAGCTCCTGGGCGGCGACCGCTGGGTCGCCGTCGGGTCCAGCAGCGGCATCGCAAACGTCTACGACCGCGAGGCCCTCGTCAAAACGTCCAAGGCGGGCGAGGTCGCCGTCGAGGAGCGGCCGGAGCCGACGCGCCGCTTCGAGCAGCTGGTCACGCCCATCACGGTGCTGGCCTTCTCGCCCGACGGCCAGCTGTTGGCGTTCGGCAGCAGGGAGACCAAGGACGCGCTGCGCCTCGTCCACCTGCCCAGCTGCACCGTCTACAGGAACTGGCCCACGGCGCAGACGCCGCTGGGCAGGATCACGACCGTGGCGTTCTCGCAGAGCAGCGAGCTCCTCGCGGTTGGTAACGACACGGGCAAGATCAGAATGTGGGAGATACGGAGTTAGAGAGAGAGTCATAAAAAACAAAGGATGGGGAATCTTTCATGTATTGCATGGTTTGCGCGGCGTGAGGCCATCTTTAATTCCATTACCCTGCCAATCCAGCCAAAAACGTTCCATCGTATCCGCGCAAAAGTCGTGCTGTACCGGTTTCCGTGTCATGGGTCTCCCTCGATAGAAAGAGAGGAAGAGAGAGGGGGAGATCCATCAAAGGTACTTGCCAATCTCGCGAAGAAGCTTGCGGAGGGGGTCTTTCTTGGGTATCTCATTGATGGGCACCCGCTGGCGCGTCTCCCGGGTGTACTCCGCTAGCTCGCGTACGTTCTCGAAGAAGCGGACCTTTCCACCTTCGCCCTTGGGCTTGGCCTTGAGGAACTGTCTGATGTTCACATGGACCGTCTCCAGGGCCTTTATTACCGCAGAAGGGGGGGACGGGGAGTCAGCTCCTGAGGTCTTGCGATGGGGGGGGGGGGGGGGGGGGTTGTTGGCTAACCTTTCGGCACTGGGTCTTGCTGGGCAGGTTGCCGGGGAGGCCGAGGTCGTCGCAGAGGCGTTGCCAGTCGGCGAGCTCTCTCTTGCCCAGGTACTGCTCCCATTCGGCGAGGAAGTCCTCCTCGGCCTCGGCCCGCTTCTCCTTCTTGGTCTTGGCCTTGGTCTTGGAGGCGGGGGCGGGGGCGGGGGTGGTGGCGGCGGCGGCGGCCTCACTCTTGGTCTTCGCCGCCGGGGTGGGCTTCTTCTTCTTCGTCTTCTTCGCCGCATTGAGAGGAGCGCCCCCCTTCTCCTCGGCCTTCGGGGCGACGCTCGTCACCGTGTCCGGCAGCATGGCGGTCTCCGACTTGATCTGGACGGCAGGGGCGGCCTCGCTCTTGGTCTTCGCCGCCGGGGTGTGCTTCTTCTTATTCTTCTTCGTTGTCGCATTCAGAGGAGCGCCCCCCTTGTCCTCGGCCTTCGGAACGGCGGCGATGTCCTCCGTGCTCTTACCCTCGGGCTCGAGGTCCTCCTGCTTGACATGGACGTAGTCGTCGTCGTCGTCGTCGTCGTCGTCGTCGATGTCCAGCTTCTCCATCTTGACGACGACGTCGTCCTTCTCCTTGGGCTCCTGACCGCCGCGTTGCTTGTCCTCCTCCGCGTTCGCGCCCGCCTGCGCTCCTGAGGGCTTGGGGCCGCGGTCTCCTCGATTGAGAGCCATGCCTTACTGTCTGCAACTGGGGGAGCGAGCTACACTTTGTTGAGATTATTCCTTGCAGAAAATGTAATTGTGGGAATGGGCTCACCTGTGAAAGCTGATGCTATATGTGCTGGCTTGTCAGGCTCTGTTTGCATGCCTTGGGGTGAGGGTGGCCTAGAGATGGGGGGTCGGTTGCGACCACCTGTTGTTGAAGAACAAGACCTTCCGGAAAGAAGAAAATTTTCTCCTTGTGAACAATACCAACGGAAGTGTATCTTTGTGCTTGTCCTTTGTTTACTCGTGTGCCTTCACCGTTTACACGTTAAGGTGCCCATAGGCCTGCTATGACCACCTTGGCCGGGTTTTGAACCATACACAACGCCTCGACCTATGGAGAAGTTTTGAGCATGAACACTTGCATAGAGAGAAGGTATCCAGACAGGCCGTTGTGAAAGCCCTGTGGCTTGCATTGAGATGCCAGTGGATTGAAGATATTCACGCAGTATTTCCCCGCAGCACGTGCAAAACAAGACACCAAGGCACCAAGGCTTATTTGTTCAAGCTCTTGATTCGTCGTATAGAACCCAGCTGTCACTTTGGCACTTGAAATTGTTTGAATACTAATTAACGTTTGTTACAAGCCTTGCCTTGGAGATTTTTTTTGAGAGTGTGGGAAAACAGGCTGGCTTACAACCACTATCGTGAGGCTTATCTGGAATATTCAAGATAAAGCACAACAGAACGTACCGGGGCATGCTTTAAAACAGCCGCTCTGAATTTGAGAATACTGTAACTGCTACTTATGCCATGTACGGGATTTCGAACATCGAGGCCACACCTCTACTGGGTGTTGTACTGGACGCCGTACAGCATTTGAGTGCAATCGCAATCTCCGCAGGACAATCCAATACAGAAGAGGCCCCGAGAAGATTTTGTAAACGTCGGAACCTATATGTGTACATCAGCCGCCTGGTCTTCATCTATCATTGTGTGCACGACTCATCATCAGTATGATACGTCAAGCTGATCCTCGAGCCGCAGGGTGAGCGCGTTGCCTGGGGAGGCTGGAACGCAGTCATAACAGCTCACTATATAGATATCATGGTGTTTGTTCGTAGAGTGGCAGTCAAACGGATGCTGTGTAACGCTGCTTCGCCGAGAACTTCTGCGAGTTGAAGAGCCCAAGAGCCTGGGCACTGCTGGGAAGATGGCTGGAACCGCAAACAGAAATAGTGCTGCCGAGGTCATCCCGTCTGCCCGTGTTAGACGCCGAGGTTGCTCAAAGCCCATCTGACGTCTCCAACGCGAAAGCATTGACTGAACAGCGATATCCCCGAATGTCACTTCCAACTCAACCACGCATCATGCGCCGGTACCAGCCCACGATCAAGGGCGTCATACCCCTGGATCTCATCTCGATTCTTAACTCAGCCGACCGAATGAAGGCCTCGTTCTCGATCCATAAGCACTTGGGGGGGTGGTGCACCGACGAGGTCCAAGTTATCGGGAAGTCAGGGATCGCCCGCACGACAGACGGGCTTGGCTTGCAGCTGTCATCGATGACGACCGCGGAGATGACGAAGGTCCGACCAGCGTTGGAACCGTTTGCGGGCCGTGGCTGCGCTAGGTACTCTGCGAGCGGGCGGTTTGCGTCTGTCGTCGACTCGTCGACCAGGTGGACAGGTTTGTGCGGCACCCTGGAACGAAGAAGCTCAACGGGAAGCCGCTAGTAGAGCTCGCCCCTTCTCTTCGATTCCCGATGCCGTGGGCACGATCTGATCGAGACGAACGGCGGGGGGGGGGGGGGGGGGCACCAGGCGGATGTTTAGAGATCGTCTCATTGGGCCTTTGTAGTTTCTCGAAGACCTCTTGTTGGCTTTTCCAAAAACATTTTGAACGGTGGAGATGTGGTAGATGTATACTTAAAAAAAAATAGAATAAAAAAGGTGCGCGAGAGCTTCCACGGGAGGTCTGGAGCGAGGCAGGAAAGGGCTCAAGGGGTCTGCGATGGTTTCGATCCGCAATCCATCTTCATCACGGGGAAGATGGCGAGAGGACGGGCGAGGCATTGGCACGGGGAGGGAGAGCAAGCGGGCAGCCACACCGTCACTGGCAGCGGGCGTTCCGTGTCCCTGACAGAACAGACAGAAGAAGCTTGGAAGCTCTCAGGCTTGGGGCGGCCTTCATTCGTGCGGCGGTTTAGGAGTCAGTCAGTCAGTCGGCCGGCGGAGGCGGACGGAAAAGGCGCGTGGCTGGCGGGCCCATGACGCCAAAATTCGCGCTTAGGAAGTGCGACATATGTACATGGTATGTATCCGTCCAGTAGTGTACATCGTGGGTCACGGACGGGCCTGCTCGCAAAGAGTCGTGTTTTTACTCACTTTTTTTCTTCTCTATCGGTTAAATTTTGAGTGGTCGCAGGAGACAGGTACCCATGGGATCCACGGTGCCCACCTCGGAGTGGATTTGTCCCATCAAAGTGGGCGAGATGCAAGACCACGACATCGGACATGGTAACGGTGGGCTGCTCGGAAACCTGTGTGTGTGTGTGTGTGTTTTTTTCTTCCTCTTCCCTTTGCTCCTGACATGGACCGCGGTCGTCCCTTAAAGGTTCTGGACGACTAGGGGGTCCTCTGTTTCGGGAAGCTTTGGTGGGGGAGCATTCCACCCTGCGAAGTACCTTAGTAGTGGTGGTAGTAGTGCCTACCTACCTATACGGATACTCCGCACACATGTACACTACCTACTCAGCGTCGATTGGCGACGGAGAGGAAAGCGGAGCGTCGACGGCTCATGCAATCGCCGCCATTGGCCGTACCGAGATTATTATTTTCCTAGGTAGCACGGAGGTATGGGTTGTGGATATCTCGTGGCTGTTTAGCGAAGGGGGGAGAAAAAGGAGAAAAAGGAGAAAAAGAAAAGAAGGAGAAGGAAAAAAAGAATCCTATCCCGTTTCGTAGCATGTCAAGTTGGTCTCGGGGGGGGCCCAGCAGCGGTCAAGGACGGGTGCCGGGTCCGACACTCTCGCCCTTTCGTCATGGGCCTTTGCTTTGGGATGATCATCTGTCGACCTTTTCGGAACTTGCGACCGGGGGTGTTTGATTCAATGACTTGCTACATACGTACGGCGTTGGTAGGTAGTGTAGGTAGTGTAGGTAGTTGATCTAAAAACAACAAGCGCCAGTTTGGAAGACTACCTATGTATGTGTGTGTACTAACTACGTACGCAGTAAGAACTCCGATCTGTGCCGCGCTCCTCTTTCCCACCCCGGCATCTGGGCATACCTAGCTTCTGGTGTGGACGGAGATCGTGCCAGGATCTGATGACGGTTCCGGGCCCCTCCTCAAGCGCTTAGCGAGAGTTCCCGACGCCCAGGTTCAGCCCAGCCCGGCGATGCATTCACCCCGTCCGGCCAGTCAGCCAGCCAGCCAGCCGCCCTTCCTTCTGTTCCTTCCATGTGCGCAAGCCACAACCAGTAAAGTAAGTGGGTAGGTAGGTAGGTAGGTAGGTAATATGGTAGACACCGTCTTCGTACGATGTACAACAACTGAGGTATGCTATAATTATTTACACATGTCAAGCCTCGGGCGATTGACGGTTTGTTCCGGCCTGCCAGCTGAATCGCTGACGCCGACGACCGCCCTGCGACAAATAGGTAATCTCTGGCGTCTGCTTTCTGGGGGGGGGGGGGGGGGGGGGGGGGCGGGGGGGGGGGTGGGTTGGTTGGAGAAAACGCTCAATTGCTCCCCACCCCGGGTCGCCTTCGCTTGAACCCCGTTTCGATGCGTTGGATGAGGCAGGAGTGCATGCATGCACGCACATGCCAGCCAGCCTCACTGCCTCGGAAACAGGACTCGACGCCGCAGATTCATGGCACGACATGCAGAGTGAGGAGTCATCGCGATCCAACACGTCTGTCTGTCTGTCGGTCGTCCTTCATCGTCTCCCGTCTCTTTTTCGGGCAGCCGGCGTGCGTACTGTATGTAGTAACGTAAGGGACGGAGCGAGCGGACGAGGTGGGTTCGAGCGTTGTTGTCTTGTTGTGTTGTCTTGCCGTCATTCGCTACTACGACGTTACGATGCAGCCGCGCGTTTGGAATCACCACGGCAATCCTCCTGCCGTTTGAGTCAATTGTTGTGTTGCCATCAGATAGGTAGATGATAGATACCTAACCACTACTGTGTAGGTACCTACCTACTTACCTACATACCTAGTAGTGCCTTACCAAGGGAACCCAAAGGACCCGACGAGCCTTCTTGACAACCAGAGGGCACACGAGCACACTACCTACTAGTAGCCGTATATCCGTATACTGCCTCGAGTACATGCATAGTAGCTGGCTGATAACCCTACCTACCTACCGACTCACTACCTAGGTAGGTACGGAGTTCTATGCGTAGTAAACAAGTAATATGAGGTTGTCCTGCAGACCAAAGTTTGCTGCGCAGAGGCTCCTCCGGCTGGCCAGGCTTCCCCTGTAAGAAGCTGTACGTGCTATGCACCGCGCAGCATCATGCCATGGGTCACCCAACCTCTCTCTCTCCCTTCGGCGCGTCAGCACGCACGCACGCACGCACAGCAACACCACAACCGCAGCCACAACATCTCATACATACATATGTAGTCCGTCCTCACGCGACCCGCCGCCGCGGTCGACGGCGCTCGCTGTGCGTGCTCTGCTCTGCTCTGCCCTGCTCTGCTCCTCTTCGCTTCTGCAGCACACACCTACATACCTGCCTTGCCTGCCTACCCGTTTTCGTCAATTCTCTTCGACACCCCTCCCCCCCCCTCCATCCCTCCTTTTGGTCGAGGTAAGGTAGCCAAAGTAAAAAAGTACCTCTTTTACCTCTTTGGGCACTCTTGACTTGCCTTCTTGGACCGACGCACGGCTTAATGGAGACGTCCTGCATTAGGGCAGCCAGTGCTACTTGCTTTGTCTCGTCCCTGTCCAAAGCCGCTTTTCTTAAAACCCCCCCGTTGTCCCCTCCCCCGGACTATTACTACCCATCTGACGGGTGTGGTTTGAAGCCTGGTGGAAACTGGGATCCAAACTCTTTACAAACTTAACCGAGACGCCCTCGGCGCTGCTCTCACCATCTCGCCACCTTTAGACGGACATGGCCGAGCCTGATCTTGTCCGTCCCTCAACGTCGCATTCCGGCGCCCCGGCCTTCCAGAGGAGGTTTCTTCTCTCGAGCCCGGGGCGGCCTCGAACCGCAGCCGGCCTCCTCGACCCAAAAACCCCCCCGACACCCTCGCAATCCGGCTTGGCTGTCAAAGTCTGCATCAAGTTCCAGCCCTCTCTGGACCTCGCATACGAAAGACACTATCAGTCCTCCCACGCCTTCGTGCCCACGGACCAGATATGCCACGCCCTGGTGCGCCGCCTGGCCCACTGCTCAAATGAGCTGCTCACCCGCAGAGACTCGGCCGCCCTCGAGCGGACCATTCCCCAGATCGGCGAGGGGAAGCCGCTACGCTTCGAGCTCATCTACCACATCTTCCGAGGAGGCCCGGAACCATGGGCCACGAAATCCTTCCGTTCCTACCAAAAACACCCCATCGACAAGCCCGCCGCCATGGAGATCGCCCGCTCTACCGACCGCATCGTTGGGTCTTTCATGAAGCTTCACGACAAGTCTTTTAGATGGATGCACGGCAGGACTCGCGAGCGGTCCTCGAGCGACCTTGAATTACTGAAGCCCCTCAGCAATCCCGTCTCACTCCTTCACATCCCCCAGTCGCGCTTCGTCGAGGCCACCCAAGACTGGGAGTTCATCCCCGGCTACGACATCACCCTGTCTTTCCGCAGCCGATGCAAGTCGCGCAGGCAACGGGAGTGGCAGCGCACTGTCACGATCACGAGTAACCAGAGCTCTCCGCTGACGCTGTCTCACGGCGAGGACATGGCGTGGGTCTTGTCAACGGCAATGCAGCGCGCGTTGGATGCTAGGAAGATGGCTTTTGACAGGCAGCACCGTTCTTGCAACGCCTTCGACTTCCTGGACGAGTGCCGCCATTCCGAGCAGGACGCCGTTCACGTTGGGTTCCAAATCCGGAACCGACTCGGACTGGACCATAGGCATCTGCGCCGTGAGCTCGACAGCAATCTCCTCCTCTTCCAGGACCCGGACGGCCTCGACTGCGAGGGGTTTCTGACCCAACTCCAATACGCCTTTGAAGCGGTTCGGGATGACACCGATGCAGAAATGAACGAGATGGACGATCTCAGACTCACAGTCTACGAGCTGTCTGGGCGCGGTTGGAAGACCGAGAAACCATTTGCCGTGTGTCTTGACTCGACTGCCTGCTATTCTCGGCGGACCGTCAAAGCCATTCTGGATAGAGTGCAGACGGGCGTTGCCGACATTATTGGCGGCAATGATATTAGTATAACGCTCATGGTCCACAAGCGTGGCCATCTCGTCTTGGATAAAACGCTCGTGGCCCGTTCGCCGTACTACGCGACGGGGCAGCGCCAAGACGATGGCCCCGAGACTCTTAAGGAACGTTTCGCGTCGAGACTAAAGGACCGGATCAAGTTCGATATTGTCATGGTCATAAAAGACACGTGCTCCCTGTCCGATTGCGAGCCGCAGAACATCCGCACCATCGAGCGATCGGTCCCCGCAGCGAACGACCCTGCTGAGATGGGAGCTTGTGCTTCTAGCAGCCCGCTCACAGCCTCGGCGCCCAATGGGGTCGCGCCGGCCTCGTTCGACGGCAGCTTCACTGAGTCGTCCGAACCTTCGGGTCTGCAAGGTGAAACGCCTCAGGGTGGTGGTGGGGTTGAGTCGGCTCCCGAAAGCGTCAATGACACCGTGGGGCCGTCGCAACATCCTGAAACCCCAGCCAAAGCAGTTACATTCAAAGACCAGGCCATCTCTCCTGGCCGAAGCACCCTGTCCTTCTCGATGACCGAGGACGGCGAGAATACATATCCCTCGTCGTCGTCGCCGTCGTCGTCCACCCCGAGCCTCGTCGAAGGGGACATTGGATCGCCTCACGAGAGCCTACTGTTTACGCCCACATTTATGCGAACGCTTTCCGGAACTCCTCAGCACTTTGAAGCCAACCCGAACATCGCGAGCTCCGAGACCTCTGACAGCGACCTCATCGACGATTCCTTGGCAGGGCCAACGACACCAACGATGCAGCGATTCAACGGACCGCGGCAGTTTAGCCTCATGGGCAAAGGCAGCCGCTCCGTTTCGCGTCAGTCCCTGGTGTCGATTGACTCTGGATCCGAGAAGCGGTCGCTGAGCTACTCCGAGTCTTCGCCTTCGCCCGCATCCGAGGATGTCATCGTCCAGGGCCGCGAAGTCGCGTCTGAGTTTGAGGCTGGCCATAAATTCGCCCCCGCGCGTTCGACGGCAACAACCGATGCAAAGGTAGAATTAGCCGCCGAAGAGCCCGCGCTCGAAGGCTGGCTGGAGTACTGTTGCGTCCCGGTTGATGCTGAAGAACAAGCGGCTGGGTCGGAACCGGAGCCAGCGGCTGCAGCTGTGGTATACGAAAACTCCGAGTCGACGCAGGAAGAGCCGGCGGTTGTCACGACTCCGGTCGAGACCCGCCCGAGGCCATCCACTCCTCCGCGATCCTTCGAGGGTTTCTTGGAATACGCCATTGAAACCATCGTCGAAGAAGACGAGGAGGACTCTGACGCGGAGTTCCATGACGTGGGATCCCCCTCCGTCTTGGCTTCGATGCCGAGCCCCTCGAGCTTCGCGACCGCCATGGAGACGGCCCTCAACTCCCCCGCGTATTATGAGGATGCTTTCGTTCTCGACGCCGCGACACCCTCGCTCAACCTTGTTAACTCTGCTCCTCCTTCTTCGGGCAACACGGACAAGAGCTCGTCGCCGCAGGCGGTCGGGTCTGCCACCCTTGGCGAGGGTGCTGTATTCGCTCTTGGTTCGGCTGTCAAAGTCGGTTCTTGTACGTCTATCATTGACAGGATTGAATCTGCCACCTCCACTACACACATTCCCGGAGCCACCCAGCCTTCTTCCCTCCCCGAAGCAGCAGAGGTTTCTACTCCTCGAGCTGCTTACTCTTCTCCCACTCCCGAACCCTCTGCCCCCCAGCTGTCCGATCCGTGCACCCCCGAAGCCGTTGCGTCGTCCTCGCTCTCCACGGAACCCTCCGAATCGAGCCATCATCCCTCTAAGCCAACCCCCCCGGTTCCGTCCTCCCTAACCCTGGCAGAGACCCATTCCGTCTCGTCGGAAGTCCCGAACACGCCAACATCGGTGTCCTCATTCAGCGACAAGGACGATGAGGAAGACGTCCTGAAACGGTCCAGCCCTCCGCCATTGACGACCGAGGCGGAGGACTCTGACTACTCGGAACACTCGGAACCCACCATGCCGTTCCCGCGACTCCCTGACCATCACGTCGACACGGCCGACGTCCACGACGACACGTCAATGACCCTTTCGCACTGGCCGCAGAGAGCGTCCTTCTTCCTCCACGACGAGGCGAGCGACACTTACTTCGGCCACATGCGCAAGCTCTCCATCCCGCGCCCGCTGTTCCCGTCGCGCCCGAGCTCGAGCTCGGCGTCGCTCGGTACGCCCTTTTCGCACAAGCGGCAGTTCTCGTCGCCGACGGCGGGGCTGTTCGGGCTCCACGAGCCCCGGCGTCTCGACATCGGCCTCCGCGGGGCGCTGCTCGGCATCGCCGCGCTGCAGAAGCAGAGCACGCTCGAGCGGAGGCCATCGCAGGTGCTGTTGGGGCTCGGCCACAGTCGGCGGAACAGCGAGACGAGGGGCATTGGCGGCGCCGGCGTCCTGGGGTTGGGTAACGCTTACGCGTTCTAGGTGGTGGATTCGGTGCTCCCAGGACAACGCGGCCCAGGAGGCAATCGGGATATGACGACATGACGACATTGGGACGAACGGGCTGGATTGAATGGCGGGTTCTGGTGGGGACGAGTTACTTGGGGGACTGGATGGAAAACTCGGCAACCTGCATGAATCGGCGTTTCTTTGGCACCATCGTTTAATGCCTTTTTTTTCTTCTATTTGTTTTCAATCTTGGGAAAGATTTGCTTCATATCGCTAGCGATGCATGGGCTGGGGGGCAACATTTTGATTGATCATAAAAGCGCATTCACAGCCGGGATCATTTGAAAGAGGCGCCGGCTCCTAGAAGAAAGTGTAGATAGATACACAACAATGTTTTCTTAATGATGCAGCATCTTCTCCTGCAACCACTGTAAGATAAGGGCTTGCCATGTGTGAAATGGCCTCCATCTCTTCATCATCATTTGTGGCACGTAGCTTTTCATCCACCCTGTTTCCACGACCTTGGAACTCGTCACCGCGGAGTGCCTTCTTTCAGCGGACCGTAATCTTCGTCGTACCGGTCGTGTCTGGGTCTGTATGTCCAAGGGCTGCTGATCCTCGGAGGGCCGCCCAGCCGGGGGGCAACGTGACGATGCCCGGTCTGGAGTTCACCGAGACCGGACACGGGTGGTCGTGCTCCCCAGTCTCGAGACCTGTGCCATGTCCGCAAGTCCGTTTCCATTCCCGAAAGCCCGTGGACTGCCGTACACCCTAGACGTTGCGGCCGGCGAGGTCGTCGCGGGACCCTGCGCTCATCCTCACCCACAACTCTCAAACCTACTCACATGAAGAAGTCGGATGGCCCCCAGCTCGCTCCTCCTGGACTTCGGGGCCAGTTGATGCCCGGCCCGTTCAGATGGGAAGCCGGATTGGAAGACACCGAGAGGACTGGAACGCGCTTCCCCCCTCGGCGGGTGGGCTGCGCTGTTTGGCCTCTAGTACACGGATAGCTCTTGCCGACACCCGGAACAGGGCGCGCGGAGCTTCGCGCTGGCTTCGACCGATCGCGGCCTCCCGCCGGGGGCCTATGGGCATACTCTTCGGTCTGCGTATGGCGACAGGCGGAAGCTTCCGCCCCCCTTCGTCAGACCAGCTCGGCGTTCCCCGCGTCGACGACAGGCTTGGCGCTGGACCACCGCAGGATCAGGATATCCCCCGCCCGCCCCGGCAGTGAGCCGTCCGAGTCGGTCCCCTTGCCCTCGACGTCGACGTCGCGCAGCAGGCGGATGAAGACGGCGGTGTCGAGGTCCGGGCCGTCGATCATGCTGATGTTGCCGGCCGTGTCGTTGAGGTTCTGGAGCTGCGGCGGGAAGGAGGAGAGGAAGGAGGAAAGGTAGTGGTTGTGCAGGAGGGCCTGGTGGCGGGTCGCGTAGGCGAGCTCCGTCTCGGAGAGGCGGGCGCGGAGGGCAGCGGAGGAGAGGTAGTGGAGGGCGTGCTTGTCGATCTGTCGCGTCGGCAGGGATGTGTCAGCTAATCCGTCCCGTCGACCTAGAAACCCAACGAGCATGCCAGTGGGTGGAGGGAGGAGGGTGTGGCAAGGGATGAGAGGAGAGGCGGCACCTTTGCTATGCGGGCGCGGAGGTAGCTCCTGACGAGGAACTTGAAGCGCTCGAGCTCGGTCTGGATCACGATGAGGGCGAAGTTGGTCTTGGGGTCCATGTCGCCCGTCATGTCCTCGACCTTTTCGATCTGGTGCTTGATGCGGTCGTTGACGCGCTCAAAAAGGCCGTCGGCGGGCCATCTGACGCGTCTCGTGTCAGCTAGTCAATTGATTTCCCCTTCACCCGCGCCCGGGGAGGGGGGAGAGAGGCAAGTGCACACACTCTAGAAGCTCCGGCGCGGAGCGCTCTGCCACCCAGGCACGCGTCAAGGCCTGCAGGTCGCGTGTCTCAGAGGGGACGGAATGCGAGACCGGATCGACCTCGCGGAGGATGTCGTCGATGTCCATGGCGTGAGGATGGTGTGTTGTGCGTGTTGCGATCGTAGACGGCGAGAGGGGATGCTATAACATGGTGCGCGTGAATGGTGGCAGGCGAGGAGGTGTTGTTGGGTTGGGCTCGGCGGTTTCGCGGGTGTGCTCTTTTTTTTCTTTTTTTTTTCTTTTTTCTCCCGGATCGCGGGATGGTGTTTGCGGGTGGGAGAAATCGCGGGGTAGGTGGTTAATTGAATTCGGTATGTAGCGGGGTTCCTTAGTGGTCCTGGGTGGGGCCTGCAGGGGTGCAGTCCTCGAGCCCGCAGAAACTCCAACGACGAGGTGTTGAGCTGTAAGGGATATATAATGAGCATGCTGGCTGGCATACCTATCACTCTTCATGCTGGGGGTGCCAGTCCGTTGACGAGCTTCCACCTAAGCAACATGATCAGGCCACTTGTCCATGTTGGAAAAGCACCAGTATTATACGGAAGCTGGAAGAATGAATCGAAGCTTTGACGTCATGCTTCCGGAACATAATTACTGGATGTGTTACCCCGACGAATTGGCCCCAAGAAGCCTGCTGCCGAGGCATCTAAACTAGGTAGCTCAGGGAGTAAGCGGGACTTTCTTTGAGCAAGCGCATTTTAAGCTACCAGCTCCCTCCGCAATCCCTTCGTTCCTAACCTTTTCCCCTCGTCAATCTGACAACTAACGCTCTAGTTGACAAGCACTCTGGCCTGAATCGATACCCAGCGCAAGTTCTTTTGCTTCTTGTATCTTGAAGGGCCTTTATTGCGTTGTCAGAATATTTGAATACCTACGTTCCCCCCTCACAATGGCTGATTCCGGCGACGGCGACGAACGTGTCCCTTACTCGGCATACACCGTCAGCATCTACCAAAATGGCATCATATCAGGCCAGCTGCCCATCGTGACGACGGACCCGAATGGCTTGGAGGCCCAGGCCAAGAAGGCAATGGACCCCAAGCCCTTTGGCTATGTCTTCGGGGGAGCTGGGGAGCTGTCTACGATGGATGCCAACCGCCTGGCCTTCCGCCAGTGGAAGATCGTGCCTCGCTTCCTGAGACCCAACAATCCTCGGGACCTGAGGACTGAGCTGTTTGGTGTGACTTATGGTGAGCTTGAATGCTCGCAAATTGGCCAGAGACACATGTTCTGAGACACTCACTCTACCTCAGAGACGCCCGTCCTGATGGCCCCCATCGGCGTCCAGGGCATCTTCCATCCGGACAAGGAAACGGGCCTGGCAGCGGCCTGCGCGGAGCTCAAGGTCCCGTACACGCTCAGCACGGCGGCGACCTCGACAATCGAAGAGGTCGCCGAGGTCTGCGGCGACCACCACCGCTGGTTCCAGCTGTACTGGCCGATGGACGACGAGATCACGGCCTCAATCCTCGGCCGTGCCAAGGCCAACGGCTATAAGGTCCTCGTCGTGACCCTCGACACCGTCACCCTGGCCTGGCGGCCCACCGACCTCGACAATGCATACCTGCCCCAGATCACCGGCACGGGCAACTCGGTCGCCTTCAGTGACCCCGTCTTCCGCAAGAAATTCGCCCAGCAGAACGACGGCGACGCTGTCGAGGACAACGTCATCGGCGCCTCCCGGTACTGGCTTAGCGAGGCCTTCCCCGGCGAGCACCATGGGTGGAAGGACCTGGCACTGCTGAAGAAGCATTGGAACGGCCCCATCGTCCTCAAAGGTGTGCTGAGCGCCGAAGACGCTAAGCTTGCTGTTAAGCACGGCATGTCGGGCGTCATCGTCAGCAACCACGGCGGCCGGCAGCTCGACGGCGGCGTGGCTTCGCTGGAGATGCTCCCGGAGATCGTCGAAGCCGTCGGAGACAAACTCACCGTCATGTTTGACTCCGGGATCCGGACGGGGGCTGACATCGTCAAGGCGCTGGCTCTGGGCGCCAAGGCGGTTTTTGTTGGACGCCCCGCCATCTACGGGTTGGGCATCGCGGGCAAGGATGGCGCAAAGGCTGTGATTGCCGGGTTGCTCGCTGATCTTGATCTGACCATGGGGTTAGCTGGGTTCAAGAAGATCTCCGACCTGACGCCATCCATTCTGCGGCAGGTTCGATACGGCGGAGATATCAAGGCCAATCTGTGATGGCTGAACTGCCGCTGTATTGGGGGCCTAGGGGCTCGATGAGCCGTCGTCCGGGGGACTCGTGTTGCCTAACCCCGCCCAAGAATACAAGCTTCTTTCCTGAGCGGCTTCAGCCGTGGCCACATTCTCTAGTCTCAATCTCCTGGATCACTGAAACCTGAGTAGGAATCCAGGCCCTCAGACACAGTCAAAATCTAGTGTTTCGGATTGGAGGGTATGTGGTGATCGGGTCATTGCCCCTGCATGGATTCCTATTCAGGTTCAGTAACTAAGGAGACCAGCCCCAAAAGCTTGTAGAGGTTTAACTGTGTTAAATGTGAACCTTTGGCATTAGCTTGATGAGAAGGGTGCCATTCCCGCTCCCGCAGGCCACTGAGCCTGGAATGCTTATCTTACGACAATCCTAGACCCGGGAAGGAAGAAAGCCTTCGGCTAACGGTCGGGGCCTGCAGTATGCCTCGAGCCGAGACACAACAGATGGCAGTGTGAATCTTATCAAGTCAAGAGCATTTTTACTACATTCTGCCAACCCACCCTTGAGCGAACGGAGGAAATCTCAAGCCTGGATTTTCGACCAACCTGGGCTCATGGAGCCCTCCCTTTGCGATAATCTCCCTCCACGCGCCAGTAGAATTTACAGTTGTGAACTTCGACCAGCACTAGGTGCCTCATGCAGGCAAGCCAGCCAGCTTAGCTATTGAGCCTTACTGTCCGCTTCTACAGCCATGATGTGCTTCCTACCGGCCCATTCGCCATCTTTCCACGGCATGACAAATTACGATCATCACTGCTTCTCGGGAATGTAAGCCACTCTCCTATATGGCTATTGTGCTGATATGTGTTCGCCCTGGTTGCCCCCTCAATAGCTCCGTGGAACGGGCCTCCCCCGAGGAAGCGGGGCTGGCAGAGACAGCAGGCGAGCAGGAGACCAGCAGAACCAAGCTGTCTTTGAATAATTTCATTGCAACGTCTCGCTGAAGGCGTCATTTTTGTTGACGATGGTCAAGACGCCGGATATATAAAAGCGCGTGGTGCCGGGCGGCTTAAAGAAGGGAAAGGTTGTAGTCACAGCATTCACTCACCACCAGTCTCTCATTACCACACATTTCAATTCTTCCCGCGTATTCTTTTCACTTCCACACAGTTTATTTCTCTTTTTATTAATTTCTTATACTTATACCTGGCAGTCGAAATGCGCACCTCGTCCCTCATCCTGGCGGTGGCTTCCGCCGCCTCCGTGTTTGGCGCTCCCCTGGAGAAGAAGGCCAACTACGACCCCCTTCCCGGAGGCGACTCCACGATCCTGAACTACGCACTCACTCTGGAGTACCTCGAGAGGGCCTTCTACGGCCTCGGGCTCCAGCTGTTCTCTGAGTCCGACTTCTGCGAGTACGCGGGCGAAGTCGGCGAGAGCTTCTACAGCAACCTGCAGACCATCTACGAGGACGAGAAGGTCGGTTTGAACCCACTCTCCCGCGCATCTGCGTTGCTTCTCTAGAGGCTTCCAGACAGACTGTCTCTCAGAACGTCTTTTGAGGAGAATCTCGTTCGCTGACACGAACCCACAGACGCACGTCGACTTCCTCAAGACGGCCCTCGGGGCCTCCGCCATCCCCGAGCCATCCTTCAAATTCCCCGTCACCGACGCCGCGTCCTTCATCGGCCTCGCAAGCGTCCTCGAGGGCGTCGGTGTGTCTGCCTACCTGGGTGCCGCCGCCGTCATCGCCAACAAGGCCTATCTCACCGCTGCGGGCTCTATCCTGACCGTTGAGGCCCGCCACTCGTCCTACATCCGCGCCGCCCTCCGCCAGAAGCCCTTCCCCACCCCCTTCGACACCCCGCTCGACTTCAACCAGGTCTTCTCCCTGGCCGCGCAGTTCATCACCGGCTTCGCCCCCGGCACCCCCGCGTTGCCGTTCAAGGCCTTCCCCGCGCTGACCGTCAAGGCCGCCGGCGGCTCCAAGTTCGCCGTCTTCGAGGGGGCCTACAAGGCTGCCGTCGAGGCCAAGACCGCTCCCCAGGGCGACGTTTATGCCGTTTTCTTCTCCGGCCTGGACACCTACTACAGCAAGGTCACCGTCAGCGGTCCCGACGTGAGCGTTCCTCATTCGCCCCTCCCCGGCGCAAACCTGCCCGTGTGATTTTGTTGCAAGATGCTGACCTCCTATAGTACGTCGCCACTATCCCCCCCGGCCCCAAGGGCCAGGTCTACATCGTTCTCAGCACCGCCAACGGCAAGGACTCCAAGGTCTCCGACGAGAACACTGTCGCTGGCGTTGGCATACTCGAGATCTAAACGGGCTGGCTTGTGGGCTCATCCATCTACCTGGCTTGGTAGGTCACGGCGGTCTGAGGTAGTGGTTCAGGGGCACTTTACGAGTATCCGATGAATTATTCTTATCACCCGATGAATTATTCTTATGATCTCCTTTGTCTTCTCTGTATTTTTTTTATGGCATAGCCCCGGCTGCCAATGGTCTTTTTGATTGATCAATACAACAAATGTATGGCACTTTGACTGTGCTGTCCCATTTACAAGCATGCATTCTTGTTCGCCGAAGGGAAGGGAAGGCCCTCCCATGTTTAGATTGGAGAATCAATGACTTGATCGCTAGCCAATTAGCCTACATTCAGGGCAGAATCAGATACACTAGGTGTTGGCTCTTCGTAGGACGATGTTACGTTCTCATCGAAGAGTCTATGAACATGCTCTGGCGTTTAATGAAACGGCCGCACATGCGAGTAGTGCTGATCATTGCATCCTTACCAACCGGTCGATGTGTATCTTACAGGTAGAGTTGAAATGAAGAACTAATCACTATCATTCAGATGGAGGGGATGTGAATAATACTGGCTGGATTGGAAGTGCACAGACTCTGGAATTCAAATGTCTTAGAAGCCATCTGGTTCAAGCGGTTCGAGAAGAAATGGGGTCTTTCCGACGGGAAATGGGTATTGGCAACGTCATTTATCTGGCGCCTTGGGCCATGAGATCAGACAGACCACTCATGTAGAGAATGTAATTGCTGCCGACTAGCTTCGGAGCGAGGAAACTATGCGAACGAATGTTACATCAGACCGATTTGCGATGACGCTCCGCAAACGCTTGGTTAGCAATTTGTGTATGCGTCAACCAACATCAATCAGAGCTCATGAGTGTCCTCAAAATGTGCCCCTGTATCATCATTTGTTCCGATGGTGCCCGTTCAGAAGACGAAGAAGAAGAAGGAAAAGCAACCTACCCTTCCAGAGATGCCACCCGAACGCCAACTCATTTAAAACAAGCCCAAGGGTCCCGGAAAGCCAGCTTACAGGCAGCTGTCTATATTGCATGGCAAGAAACCTCTGCGTTCAGCCGATGAACTCAGTACACAGCAGGGGCTCCCAAGCCTGCCCCGATGCCCACACGTTCTCCATCATCTTCTTGGCCTTGTGCACCTAGACCCAAACGTCAGCATGAAAATCACGATACTATGCGTGGGAGTACACGTGCCTGGGTCATGCCGTTAGTCTCCACGTTCTTGAATCTCTCTAATATCTTGCTCCGCTGGTCTTCGTGCAGGGCGTTGCACCCGGCTGTGAACATTGGGAACAAGAACCCCGTCTCGGCGGATCCTCCGGGTTGGATGGACTCCAGGCACGCGATGATGCTTCCCACTGCCTCCTGAACGTCCGCGTGCTCGGTCGGCTTGCTGAGGACGCGCTTGTGCAGGTGAATGAGCCCAGCCCAGTGGAAGGCCTCGTTCACGAGGACCATCGCCTGCCTATCCTTTGCCTCGACGTTTTGGATGTGCTTACATGGAAGCGATGGCTGGTTCATGCTGTGCAGTAGCTCTTGTTCGAGCTGCTTTGCCCGTTGAACGAAAGCGGGACCGGGCGTCCAGGCGGACGGTGAAGGACTGCTTGAGGTGAAGCGGTGCTCGTCGCAGCGGCGGGCCAGGTCGGCGATCTGGGCCAAGATCTGGACGCAGCTGGTGGTGAATCCCATGATGCAGTCAATCTCATACCGGTATTCGCTGGCACCGTGCATCATGTACTCGAGCAGCCAGAACCTTGACGAATCCTCGTCGGGCGTCCCGCCGCTTAGACATCCCAGGACGTCCAGGTATGCGAACCAGCTCCATAGGAAGGCGCATACACGATCCTCGTCCACCCCATGCGCCGTACTGCGGAGGTCGGCCAACCGCCTCCACATAAGGTCCCGGGCTAGGCTAAGGTGCCGCTGCCAAGGTATGTCGTAGCCGAAGGCCGTGGGGGAGATGATCTCAAGCGACGCAAGCATAATGGCGGTCGCCAGGCTGGTGTTCGAAATGATTTTCTCCCTGTCGCTAAGGGCCTGTCGCAGAGCCGGGAAGATATCTTGAACCCAAAGAGCGATTCTCATCTGCGGCTCTTTTTGACCCAGAAGCCTTGCTCGATGAGCAGCTGAGGCAGGCTGTTAGACAATATGGGCAAGATCAATATGGACCGACTTGCCTGAATATGCCAGCAGCAAGCTAAGTAGATGGTCGTTCCCGACTGCCATTTGTGGTAGAATGGTGCGAAAGGGGTTGGATTTGGGATCGTCGTAGGGGACGAGAACTACCCTTCAGTTAGCCGATTCTTGCGTATTGAGTTCGTAGAATTAATCCTACCTTTGGCTGTATGATTAAGAAAATGGTGCTGTTTCTTATCGTTATTCCTCTATGGCTACATCCTTGTCATCACTTTACTTACGAAGTACTGCAAATAGGTCAGCTGTTACGTCGAGATGGACTGGGAGACCTGGACTTACGAGAAGATTCATGGAATTGTCGCGAAGCCTTTCGGTCGTCAGTCGCTAATGATATAGATCAGAAGGGAGACTCACTTGGGTGGCAGAGGCTGAAGATTGTGTGGTATCCATATCGGGACAGGTTGGCTATAATATCCGTCTCCCACGGAAGTGGCATGTGCCAGTTCGAAACGCCATAACGCCTCGTTGTGCACGCCACTTTGGAAGGCAGAATCATGTGAAACGTATGCAGTCATCTGAGAGATGGCTCTGAAGTCATCGTTGTGGTTGATATCAGTATCTCTGATGCCATGATCGTACCCATAGAACACTGCTTCGTCTACTCCGCCGTCAGTCGTTTCTGAGCTAAGAGCCGTGGTCGAGGACAGTGATACGCTGGTGCTGCGACCATGAGAGACTCTTGGTGAGCCTGATAGCAAGTAGCTCACCGATAGTCGACTGCTGCCTGGAGATGCGGGAGATGGTAGACTCAGTATGGGTGATCTCGTGTCATCTTCAGGCCTAAGCACCAGAGATACCGGCGTCAATGGGCAGCCAACAGATGTGGAGCCTGTGCTGGAGCGGAGACGGGATACTGGAGGACTCGACCCCGTCAAGGATGCCGGCGAAGAAATGTAGTAGCTGTGCTGGCGTGGTCCCCCGGAGTCACTTGATTCAGCCAGCGACTTGGTTCTTTTGTGGGCTATCAGGAGTTTCCCGGTGTCTTCCGGAACGGTCTGATGGGAACTCGACATCGAGGAGAAGCTGTCAACGGCACGCTGAGAAGACATGGGAGACGGCGCGAGCATGTGTGTCTCTCTCCGAGGTATCGAAGGGAAAGAACCAGGCTCTAGCTTGTTAGGGTAATCTTCCAGGGCCCCAAGAGGTTCTAGCTTTCTTTTGCCGGGCTCGACAGTCTGTGGAGCGGTTTGAGAACGTCTTATAGTAGGTTTGGGGCGGATTTGCGGAACAGAGTTACTTATGGATAACGTATGACTGAACGAGGATGGTTGAAACTGTACGGGAGCTTTCGGCGACTGGCCAGTCTCTGTTGCTATTCCGAAAGAGAGTGATCTTTTTGTCCGGCGACCCTCCCAGTTCAGACGCACACTGTAATCGCATGTCTCTCCCGTCTTTTGACAACTAATAAGTGTTAGTCGGCATTTGTGCAGTATCCGATAGAGTGATCGGCCGAGAGAGCGTTCGGACGGAAGGGACGTGGATTGGATATACGAAGATAAAAGGATATCATACATGATAATATTAATTACACAGCGTTATTGTCTGGGTGATGGGACATATGATGTATGCAACGGGACTATCAGATAGCAAGGAAAAAGTTTGAGAAACACCGTCAATCCACCCATTGTTCAGTCCTAGAGAGCAGACAAAACTTCAACTTACTTTATACAAGTCGGATGCTCCTCGCCACACTTGACCTTTCGTGCTTTACATGGCCTGCTGGCTGGTCAGTCACTGCTCCTGGAAAACAACACCGAGGCACTCTGCTCGCAGTGGCACTTACCAGCATCCATTGCGACTTCGGCGTTTTGGCTCTGGTGCTCCTGGCTTCTTCGGGCGTGGCATCCTGAGACCGAAGACGTCAGTCCCCGCGATGAAAGACGGACGAGCCGAACCGAGGTGCGCGGGGTTGAAGGTGAACGGATGATTGGCTAGCTCATGTTACGCGAACATGCAGCGGATGTGCAAAAGGAAGGTGTCTGCTGCTATGCAATCCCCATTCGGAGAGGACCGTTGAGAGGCTGTCTTCACTGTTTACGTTACCCGTGAATGAGAAACAGACGGCGGTCGGTAACGGAAACAGTGTCGTGCCAGTTTTGTAAACCGCGTCAAGACCGAGTTCAGTCCCGACCGACCTCTTAAGTACGAGGGCCATTGGCCGGTGTAATCAGGCCCGAATTGGGTTGCGGTGATGCAGGCCGATTGCGGACGGTCAGCAGCCTAAAGGCGGTCTCTTGCGTCCACGTGAGCAAAAGACAGCCTCACTCAGCAGTTGGATGGACTCAAGTGGCTCTGCGGCCGCGTCGTGAAAGCCATTTGTTCATGTGCCATCTCGTCAGGCTTGCGGGGATGGTGCATTGCCGCATTGCTTTTTGTCACTGCAACCCTAGCGCGAGGGCGTACCAAAACCATTTGATCTCATTTCATTTCAATTCGTCAGTCGCCCTGCTGGCGAGCCCGCTGCTTTGCCGGCTAAACTATATCGATGTTGAGGATTTTGATGTCCTCCTCTGGCTTCTCCTTGTATGTCCGTACGTTCTCGATTTTGTGGATGATGTCCAACCCCTGAGTAGCACGCCCGAAAATAGTGTGCTTTCCGTCCAGCCACGGCTGCATTAACAACTGTCAGCTGCGTTCTGATTCGAGGGGATGCAGTAACTGAAACACAAATCACCAGCCTGACCACTCTCTAGCCTCTCTCGTGCGTCTACGCGCTTGTAGATCATAGAAGGAAAGGCATTGGGAGTAAGGGGAGGAAAGGACTAGATGGGGTAATGGGGAGTGCGACATAAAGGCAGAGCATAAGGGAGTGGGGGTTTGGGGGTCGCCGAGACATAGAACGAACTTCCTCCGTTCTGGTTGCCTAGACTTTTCCTTCGTTACTTGTGTAGGAGATGTTTTCACTCACCGTCTTTTCCGTAGTGATAAAGAACTGACTGCCATTGGTGTTTGGACCTGCATTAGCCATGCTGACTGTGTACGGCTTGTCGTGCTTCAGACTACTAAATTCATCCGCGAATTCCTTGCCCCATATGCTTTCTCCACCGGTGCCATCTCCAAGGGGATCTCCGCCCTGGATCATGAACTTGCGAATAACGCGGTGGAAGATTGTGTTGTTGTAATAACCTCTCTTCGAATGAGTGACGAAGTTCTCGACGGCCTTGGGAGCAGCATCGGGGAACAGGCGGATGTGGATGTCGCCGTAGGTCGTGTGGATGACTGCTCCGGTACCAGTCTCGGCCTTCTTGGCCTCTGCTGCCTTCTTGTGACCTAGAATGGTGGGCTTTTCATTTTGAACGTCCCTGACCGATTTGGAGATGTCCTCATCGTTAGTGAACATGTAAAACCGCTGCTTGTTCACCCCAGTCGCAATGAGAATGGGGTCTCTGGACTCGGACTCCTGGAGCAGAGGGTTGGCAGAGGCACCCATCTCGACCGTGGTGATGCCCTTCTTCTGGGGCTGACCTTGGTATATCGCCAGGTTTACCGCTCTAAAGTTCTCATCTTTGCCGTACATCTTGACGATCTGGTTGGTGTAGGTGTTGAGCACCTTGACGCCGACTATTGAGCCATACATGATAAAGTTGCCAGACTCGTCAAAGATTACGTTTGCCTTGTTCTTGTATACTGCTGAGTCGATCTCCCGCTCGACGGCAAACCGGCGACCAAACTCAACGGTCTCCAATTTTTGGAGGGCCGATCCCACTTGTTGCATATCCTCAATGACTTGGAGCGACTCATCGTACGTTCGGTACAGTTTGCCTGATGCAAAGTCGAAGATTCGGATCTTCCTGTCTGGCTGGGAGAAGCATGCGAATTGCTTCCCAGTGGGCGAGATGGTAATTGATGTTGGAACAGACTTGGCCTTTTTGAACTCAAACAAGCTTGTGGAGGCCTTGAACTCGAAGACGTTGTCTGGCTTCTCGTAGTCACCACTCGGCCGCCAGTACTCTAACATACCCTTGTCATCCGCGGACAGCACACAGTCATACACGCCGTTGAAGACCATGATAGACACTGGGCTTCTATGCAACGACTTGATGGTGTGTATAGGGTCTTGCCTCTCGCCTCGCCCGTCGAAAATGTGTATGCTAGCATTGGAATCCTCGGAGACCGCAAGCAAAGGAAGGGATGCCCCTCTGTTGTGAACCCAGCATACACACCGAGGCACAAAGTCCAACTTGAGCATGGACAAGAGATCAAAGGTGATGACGTCGAATATCTTGACAGTCTTGTCTTCACCAGCGGTTGCGAAGCTCCTCCCGTCTAGACTGACGGAGACCGATTTGATTTCGTCGATATGGGCCTTGAATTCCTTTACAAATTCGATTCCCTGAGCCACCTTTTTCCAGAATTTGACGACGCCATCGACGGAGGACGTGATGATGAAGTCCGTGAGCGGCGTGACGGTCACGAAGGCCAGCTGTTCTTTGTGCATCAACGACTTTGAGTATCGGGTCGCTTTGGGGAGGGCAGAAACGTATAATTTCTCGTAGGGAAGCACTCGACGCTTCTTCTTTGGGGCTTCTGAGGGAAGCTGGGGCCCCATGTCGTCGTCGGAAGAGCTGTCTATTGGGGTCGTTAGCAATTCCAATACCTATTGTCTCCTCGTCTTTTCGCTTTCGCCACCGCTGCAATGCGTTTCTTCCTGATGTCTCCCCTCATTGCCGCTCCGGGTGATTCAACGCAATAAACGACAGGGAACGAAGCGAAGCAACGAGCAGGCGGCTCTTCGAGCTGTCTTTCAATTCAGGCACGCACCGTCATCTTGGGTGGCGAAGTCCTCGTGGGACCTCTTATTTCCCTTGGCGTCCTCATCGGCCATCGTGTCGGTGTGATAGAGCGCGGCGAGGAAAGAACGTCGCAAGGAAGTTGCTTTAACGCGGCAAACTCTGGCGGCTTCGCGGCTGTAAGTAAGGCTGAAATTTCCCGAGCTGGGAGCTCGCAAGGACGCTTTCATTGAAGCCAATCAAAATAGACATTGAATGGCCGCTAGACAGCCTTGTCATGAGACCCACTTCGAGAGCTTATCGTCTTATCTTAGCGGCCGGCAGCACATCCATGTCGAGGATGGGGCTTCCAGGTTTGGCTTGGCAGGGGGGGGGCCATCGGCGTGGAGCTTTGTGAGATCACAACCAGGAACGTGGACCGCGCTGGCGGGACCCCATCAATGAGTGACCTGATGACGAAGCCATTTGATGTCAACGGAAAGTTGCAAGTTGCCGCAGTCCCGTCAGCCTGGGAATGCACCAAACCTGCCTTGATTGGCTGCCGAGAGCTTACTCGGAATAAATGGCAAATGAGAGTAAGATTCACGGTTCCATTCCCTCTCAAGGAAAGTTCGTTATCCACGCAAATAAAAGGCCAGTCTTGCTCAGACATTGGGCTCCCTGCGCCATCCCTCAACAATTTACTTATTTCCTTTCGGGCCACCATCTCATCGCGAAAACTGCCATCCCATCCCTTCTCCCTCCTTACAACAACTGACATCTGAATTACCACAACTTCGGACCACACGAGCTCATCGTCAATCGGAAGCGTTTCAAGATGGCCAGACATAGGTTGCAGCGGTTGGAGTCGCCATCTCGATCAGTCTCCTTGTTGTTGCACATTGCCGGCAGTCTCTCGTTCCTTGCGTCGTTCAACTTCCTCAATAGCCTCACTCATCATATTTCTATGGGCTTCGGGGGGAACTACCAGCACCTCACCAACATTGGGTTGGCTTTGTCATTTGTGACCTTCGTCACGGCATTGTTAGCCGACATCACGCTGAGTCCTTCGTTGTTTGCTGCAAAGAACGCTCTGTCAACTACGGCGGCACCACTGGAGGTCCTCATCAGCATCCTCTACTGGGGAATTCGGTCCATCGACAAGAGACTGTTGATACCAGAGGGCTTCGAGCTCCATTGGCTGCCAGACGTCGGGTTTCATCTGGTCCCAGCTGTCGTCCTAACTCTCGACCTCGTCCTGTTCAGCCCGCCATGGACGATTCGTGCGTACTCGGCCATGTCCATCAGCATGATATTTGCCTTCCTGTATTGGGGCTGGGTCGAGTTCTGCTTCAGCAAAAACGGATGGTGAGCAGTGCCACGATTGACAAGACGCGTTCCCAGTCCGCTGACAGGCCACAGGTACCCCTATCCTATCTTTGACGTCCTCAACACCGTGCAACGAGTTGGCTTATTTACCTTCTCTGCGGCATTGATGACGGCCAGCACGAGCCTTCTGAAATGGGTATATGGACGGTTCAATGGCTACGAGCAGATGGAGAAAGAAGCTTACAAGCCCCTGAAGAAGACGCTATAGTCTAGGTTTGAGGCGTCGAATGCGGATACGAGACGGCTATTCATGATTGGTGGCGAGATCTCAGCGACATCGGTGGTGTTAAGATGCAGACCTGGTACAGCAGATTGGATGTGGCTAGACTTTCCCCCTCTGTTTGACTAGGAAAGGCTCCTCAATAAGGAAAGTAGTTGCCATGTGCTTCGATTCACCATCCCCGATAGGTTACCTAGTTGTGAGAGGTGTGAACTAGGTACCTTTCGGTAAGGTAATCAGACACCCCCAAGTTGCTCGGTTCAGGATTGACTGCAGTACGCCTGCAAGCGCCCGGCCTTCGGGGCTTACGGGTGTCTTTTCCACAGGCGGTGAGACCCAGTTTGTGTTGGCACTCCGGGCGGCTGAACAGATCCACAGGGGACGTCACAGCTATTGCCCATGACAAAGGTGCAGCAAGGGTGCCCCTCGTTGGTGGTGGGTTGCACTGGTTCAATTTTTTTTGGGCCGTCTTCGGCGGGGTAGGTACTGCAGGGTGGCACTGGGAATGAGTCTTCATACAGTCATGCTCTCGGTCCTCGAAGCTGCCCTTTCTGTAGAATTCTAAACTACAAAGAACGTAGAAGTGGTAGCACTGGAAGGGAAAAAAGTGTAATTCAGACGAGAACGGTTACTTGTCAATTCCCTGAAGCGTTTCTTTCCTAGCCCAAGCCTCATTTTCTTAAATCCTCACTCAAACTGCGCTCTTCGTCACAGCCACCATGTCTGTAAGTCATCGCTCGCCATCGCCCCTCCTTCCAGCCTGGTGCTCGCGCAAATTTGACTCACTCGTCACCATAGAGCTTCTTTATCGAGAACAAAAACGTCGGCAACAAGGCTGAGAGCGAAGACTGGAGAAGTAAAGAATCACTTTAGACATTTCCGCACATCGTTCGTGGGCTAATTGGTTCCATAGTTCGCGGCTACAACCCTTTGACTTCTCCCGACCTCCTCCAACACGAAATCGCCCAAACTGCTAAATCGAAGCAGACCGTCCTCCAGGGGCGCGAGGAGGCTGTTGCCATTGTCAACGGCACCGACGAGAAGGAAAGACTCTTGGTCATTATCGGCCCTTGCTCGATCCACGACCCCAAGGCCGCTCTCGAGTACTGCGATTTGCTGCTGCAGGCCAAGGAGAAGCACAAGGATGAGCTACTCATTGTTATGCGCTCCTATCTGGAGAAGCCGCGCACAACAGTGGGATGGAAGGGCCTGATCAACGATCCCGATATCGACAACAGCTTCAAGATCAACAAGGGCCTGCGCATGTCAAGACAGCTCTTCGTCGACCTGACAGACAAGGGCATGCCCATTGCCAGCGAGATGCTCGATACCATCTCGCCCCAGTTCCTCGCCGACTTGCTGTCTGTTGGCGCAGTCGGCGCAAGAACCACCGAGAGCCAGCTGCACCGAGAGCTGGCCAGCGGGCTCAGTTTCCCTGTTGGTTTCAAGAACGGCACTGATGGCTCTCTCGGAGTCTCCATTGACGCCATCGGCGCTGTCAGACACCCCCACCACTTCCTCTCCGTGACCAAGCCGGGCGTCGTCGCCATTGTCGGTACCGTGGGTAACGAGGACTGCTTCACCATCCTGAGAGGCGGCACTCGGGGTACCAACTACGATGCCAAGAGCATTGCGGAAGCTAAGACCGCCTTGGAGAAGGCCGGTCTCCCCCAGAGACTCATGGTTGACTGCAGTCACGGCAACTCCCTGAAAAACCACAAGAACCAGCCCAAGGTTGCTGCTGATCTCGCTGGGCAGATTGCCGGCGGCGAGACTGGCATCATGGGTGTGATGATTGAGAGCAACATTAACGAGGGTGAGTACTATTCGTGCCGCTTCGTCCAGTGACATAGGCTGACCATTAGCAGGCAACCAAAAGGTGCCGAAAGAGGGCAAAGAGGGCCTGAAGTACGGTGTCAGCATCACGGATGCATGCATCCACTGGGACGACACCGTCGCCGTTCTCGATCAGTTGGCCGACGCCGTCAAGCAGCGTCGCGAGGTCCTCGGCAAAAATAGCCACGCTTAAGAGTTTCTCATCATTTAATCTCGCGGAGTGGATTTGAAATTCCGGATGCAATATGACCAATCGGCCGAGGGATAGATATGAGAGTTTGTGCGCGCTTCTACCATTGCAGGTCGTTATTTAAGGCCTCAGTGAATTGATCGCAAAAAGTTTTGTAGTTTATTAAAATAAAACCTGATTGATACCCAACTTCCGGATTGCTTGGTTTCTCCTTCAATGATGCAGTGTGGTTATAAGGAAGGGAGAAAAAGTTTAACAGATTTCCCCCTCTAATGATAGCCTATTTTCGGAATTGCTTGTGGGCTTGAGCTGATTGAATTACCATCATGAAGAGAGCAAAACGTGCGTTCAATGTCGCATCACGATATGCATGTGGTGTTAGATCGCTGTAGTTACGTCCGTGCCAGGCCAATCAAGCGGAGCATATTTCTCAGTCTGAGCATGACGAAAGCCACAGCTGTTGGTTTAGTCGGGCGAACTGGCTCTATCGGACAACTACGGGTAACAGGAAGGAAGCGAAAAGCGGCCGGAACGGAAGATGTCATTGACCGTCCCCATTAGCCAATGAGAGGCACGCCATACCTAAGGCACTCGAAAACTGCCTCAAGCGATTTTCTCCTGCCTCGACCACTGTACCTAAGAAACGACCTCCGCCACGAGAGGACCAACCACCAATTGCCCCATCATTTTGTTCGCGGCTGTCTCTGTAGCTGCGGATACGGTTCGCCCATCATGTTGGCAAGGTCCTGCTTGCGCTCGGCGCGCACATTCACAAATGGCGCTGTCACGATTTCCAAGGTACGCAGATGAGCTGATCACGACTCCAACCTCCCCGAGGCAACCCGGCCTAGTGCCATCAGACACACCGGACTCGCCTCAATGGCCATCGGCGGACGTCAATGAGGCCGGAGCAGAAGACTAACGATGGTTGACGCAGCGTGCGGCCTCTACTTCCAGCGGTGCTGGTGCCGAAGCTTCCCCGTCCCGATTGAACCTCGCCGCCATCACGTCGACGTCCCTCGCCCTGGGCTCCATGGCCTGGTACTACCACCTCTACGGACCCTCCGCGAACGCCGCGGCCCCTGCTGAGGAGGGGTGAGTCATGATTATCCGAACAAGGTTGCTGCGGGATGTTTATTCGAGTGCCCGAATCCATTGGATTGAGGCATAATCGCGAACAACGCCGGGCAGCCGACAACAAAAGAACATTCAGCTAAACTATTGTTTCCAGTCTGCACCCCACCAGCTACCCTTGGGTTCACGAGCAATGGTTCAAGACTTTCGACCACCAGGCGTAAGGAAACACCTTTTGTTGTTTTTTGGCGCTTGGCCGATATGACGCTTACATCCATTTCACAGTCTCCGCCGTGGTTTCCAGGTCTACCGCGAGGTCTGCGCGTCTTGCCACTCGCTCAGCCGTGTTCCCTACCGAACTCTTGTCGGTACCATCTTGACCGTCGACGAGGCCAAGGCCTTGGCCGAGGAGAACGAGTACCCCGGCGAGCCCAACGAGCAGGGTGATATCGAGATGCGTCCCGGCAAGCTTTCCGACTACATGCCCGACCCCTACAAGAACGAGGAGGCTGCCCGCTTCGCCAACAACGGTGCCCTGCCTCCCGATTTGAGCTTGATCGTCAAGGCCCGCCACGGCGGATGCAACTACATCTTCAGCTTGTTGACTGGTTACCCCGAGGAGCCTCCCGCTGGCGCTGTCGTCGCCCCTGGCATGAACTTCAACCCCTACTTCCCCGGTACTGGTATCGCCATGGCCCGTGTCCTCTACGAGGACCTCGTCGAGTACGAGGACGGCACCCCCGCCTCTACCTCCCAGATGGCCAAGGACGTTGTCGAGTTCCTCAACTGGGCCGCAGAGCCCGAGATGGACGACCGCAAGCGCATGGGTATGAAGGTTCTCGTCGTCTCGGCCTCCCTCTGGGCTCTCAGCGTCTGGGTCAAGAAGTACAAGTGGGCCTGGGTCAAGTCGAGAAAGATCGCTTACGACCCTCCCAAGGAGACCAAGGTTCGCCACTAAATGATCATGGCAACAATTCGGTTGTCTCTGTGTATGTTATACTAGGCTCTCTAAAACAGCTCCTTTGTTGGTGGAGGCGGCAGAGACGAGATTCATCGTTGGGAGCAAACTGGGGAGCGATAGAGTGTAAATCAGATGGTCCTTTTTCAATACCTGACTCTTTGATAATGACAAGCCTTCTAAGTTAATCCACGTGTTTGTTCGTCTTGTGAAGAGAAGAGTGATTGCATACTACATGTGACCTATTTTGAGAGAACTGACGGACACTTTAGACTTTGACAAGGCGAGGCATGGCCGATTCGGGAATGCCCACCTACATACATATACCTCGCTTGGCCGGAGGCCAGTCATAGGGAGCATGTCCTTGATGCAGCCAAACGGAACGGCGAGCAAGAGCAGGTCTCCGAGCGGATCCATGACCGACGCGAACCCTATTTGAGATTAAAAATGCAACGTGGAAGGCTCTTATTTTTGAGTACATGTATTTCATCAGACCCTCCGCATTCAGCCGCGGTCGTCTTTCACATCTCGTCATGATGTAAATGGCGCCAATGTGTGTGCAATATTAGCCGGCTTGACTTGTCCTTTGTCGTGAGCCAACTTGTAGTCCCTGGGCCCGTTGTACGATGTACAGTGAGGGGAGGTGGCCGAATGTCCTGCTTCAGGGGGTTTAATTGGTAAGAGGGCCATATTCTAGGCAATTATGGGTCACCGATGGGTCGCCGCAGAGGTAGCTTAGCAACCGGGAAGGAAAGAGAGCTGTGGGTTTTTCCAGCGGCCGGTGTGCTTCCCGGTCAGCTGAATTCAGCGCTGAGTCCGCTGAGGCGGAAGTGCTGACAGAAAGAGGAAGAGCCTACCGGCCCACCGCTTTCCTCGGCGGACAAATCTCTCCTGGCCCAAAAGCTCCGCGCCGTGCCTGGCCACATCATAACCTCCCCACCTGTGGATGGGACTGGCTTATTATCTGCTTGTGGCTAGCAGGCAACACCACCACCCCAAGCAGAGCTGCGGAGTCAAGGAGAGTGAGCGAAGGAGAGCCCTTCCACTCATTGTCATACCCTGCCCGTTGTTTGACCGGCTCCTGCTCTTTCCTCTAAAAGGAAAACCCGCAACGGTTACTGTTGTAATTTTCAAGGTTCTCTTATCGACAAGGGACAGTGAGGATCCTTATCAACGAAACCCAACCGATCACGAATCCAAACCATTACCTTTGCTTTTCGCCTCCCGCTACAAACCTTCTCTCGCTTTTTCCCCCGCGAATCCAACGACCCCCACTCTGGCGTCCGTTGCCAGTACCCAACCGATCGAGATGCCATCCGTTGCCGAGGAGCATCCCCGGCTGATGGCGCCCGGCAGGAAACGCAGACGGGATGTCAACGACTCCAATAATGACCTACAGCTACAAGGTCCTCTGTACGAGAAGCTCGCCCAATATCACTCGGCCGCGGCCGCCGCGACGAACAACTGGAACGCTGACGGCGTGTTTGGAAGCAGGCCCGTTCAGCAGCAGATCCAGCAGCAGCAACAACAACAACAGCAGCAGCAAAACTTCTTCCCGCGCTTCTCCAGCGGCAGCAATGACCGAATGATCTTTCAATACGGCTTGCCAGCCAGCACCAACACCGCCAACGAAGACTCCTACCAGAACCTCGACCCAGTGTCCCGGAAGATGGCTCCCCTCCCTGTGCCTAAGCGACAGCGCATGTTCGACGGGGAGGGTGCGGATCAGGGTAGCACGAATGGGGACCCCTCGACACAGCCCAGCAGTCAGAGACAGCGGCGGAATAGCAAATCACCGCCGGCGTCCCAACATAATTCCCGAACACACCAAGACCAGACGAGTGCAGCGGGCAATAGGCCAAAGACCTCCTCGTCCTTAAGCCCCTGCCACATCTGCCACCGGCGGCCCACCAAGAAGTCAGATCTCGACTCCTTCGCCGACTGTCAGGGGTGCGGCCAGCGTTCGTGCTTCGTGTGCATTAGAGAGTGCCAGGGCTGGCGGAAGGACGGGCGCCCCAGTAGCAGTGGCGGCAGCGATCTCGCGGAGCAAGAGCCGGAGCAAGGGGGCGTTGACCTCTCACGCTCATGCCAGATGGACGACGTCGATGACGACCGGCAACGACAGTCGAGGGAGGGTGAGGAGTCCAAGCAGAATGGACAATCAGCGAGAGAGGACGGCTGGACGGGCGGCGGACACAGGCAGATGGTCTGCAGCCGCTGTTGCATCGAGAAGGGCGCCGAGGGTGACGTCGTCTGTCTGGGCTGCCTGTCACGCATGGAATCCGTCTAAAGGGACGTGGCATGGAGGAGAAAGAGGGGGGAGGGGGTTCATTTGTTTTATAGCACAGCGTTCGAGGAGGGCCTTTTTACCCCTTCCTCTTCTGTTCATGTCTTTTCTGCTCCTAACCAACAGTCGATCCGCTCTCATGAAGATTGACAGAGCGCACGACACTGCTGATGAAGGCATGCATATCATTTGGTAACGGGAAATTTCGGGCAATGCCGAGGCAGCACAAGGGATTCAGCCTCACATAGGAGGGAGGATACCACCAGGCAGTATGGAGCCAAAGGGGGGACGGAATACGGTCCCTCGCACTAGTTAGGCTGGGAAGACTTCAAGGGTCCGGTCCAGTTAAATGTAATTTTAAGGCCAACAATATCAAATCAGTCAAATCAAACCAGCCGCGAGGCCCCCATCATCTATAACGAGTCCATTCAGCTCATCACCGTGTCATTGGTTCGCTCAGGCTTGTGCGATTGTGGTTGGCACGTGGAAGCATGATCTATTTCTCTTTCTCGGGAGCAAGGTATCATACCCTTCTAGCCCTTCCCCAATCCGAAGCCTTGCCTATTCTTACAGCCAAAAAAAGACATGTCGAACTCCGTTGTCCTCCCCTCGCCGTCACTCTTTGGGTTTCCTCCCTTAGTTGTATTGCATGTAGCTGGCCGTCGAGTTGAACTTAAGGTTAGCCTTAATCACCTTGTCGACAGCGCTGAGGAAGTCCTTCTCCGTCGCCACCTTTCTTCGGGCGCGAATAGCGAACATGCCAGCCTCCGTGCAGACACTGCGGAGCTCGGCACCCGTGGCGTTGGGGCATAGACGCGAGATAAGCTCCCATCGGATGTCGCGCTCGACCGACATGCTCTTGGCGTGAATACGCAGAATGTTGGCACGACCCTCGAGGTCGGGCAGGGAAAACTCGATCTTACGATCAATACGACCCGGTCTCATCAGGGCGGGGTCGAGAGTAGAGGGTCTGTTTGTGGCGAACATGACCTTGATATTGCCGCGGGCGTCGAAGCCATCAAGCTGGGTGATGAGCTCCAGCATAGTTCTTTGTACTTCGTTGTCTCCGCCGGCACCGTCGTCGAAACGGGCACCACCGATGGCGTCAATTTCGTCGAAGAAGATGATGCAGGCCTTCTTCGTCCGCGCCATCTCGAAAAGTTCACGCACCATTCTTGCGCCCTCACCGACGTACTTCTGGACCAGCTCACTGCCGATGACTCTGATGAAGGTAGCATCCGTTCTGTTGGCGACAGCTCGGGCGCAGAGCGTTTTTCCGGTACCCGGGGGTCCGTAGAGAAGGGCACCCTTCGGAGGGTCGATGCCGAGGTTGACGAACCGCTCCGGCGAGAGAAGGGGCATCTCGACGACCTCTCGCAGCTTCTCGACCTGCTCCTTTGATCCACCAACATCCCCGTACGTAACATCGGGCTTCTCCTCGACCGTCATCATCGTGACACTGGCATCGATCTTGGGCGGGAGCGGCAGGAGGATCTGGTACTTGTTCCGGTCGACACCGACTCGCATGCCCTCCTCGATATCCGTGGGGCTCACTCGCTCGCCGAGCTGGACGACGAACTTGGCGATCTGCTTAACGTTGATGACATATTTGCTCTTGGAGTCGTCCTTCTCATCGGGGATGATCTTCGTACACCGCGCAACCTGAAGGGGCTGTTCTTCTGACATGCGTTGCCGGTCTGCTGCTACGTCCCAAAGGTGAGGAGGGGCAAGTCCCGTGTCAGATTCCTGTTCAAGTCAGACCGGGTTCAATCCATCCGACACAGTATAAGTACCTTGACACCGATCTTCTCATCTACACTTGTTTGCTTCTCCTTGATCTGTTGCTCGAGTTTCTTTATGGCAGCACCGTACGGCGCGGCGCCGTAGGTCTTCAGCACCTGGATATCTCTGAGCGAGGATTGTCAGTCAACGACCAGGCGCAATCCGGGGCCAATGGTACAACGAACTCGTCGGTCAATGGTGTGATCTTCTTCTCTTCGACCTCGTCATCGGCGTAGGTCTTTTGGTATTTCTCCCAGTTCTGGCCGGTAGCGGAAGGCTAATACTGTGGTTAGCACCCGCCGTCGGTGGCCACGCTTGCAGGGTCCATACCATGATGTAGGATGAGGACTCAACGCCCTACTGCCGAATATTGTTTCGATTAGATCCTTTCTGGGAGGGTTTCGGTTTGAAGGCGGTGTCGACGTAGAATCGTGGTGTCTCGAGGAAGTGGTCGCGTTGGTGTTAACGAGTACAGAAGGTATGCTGCTGGAGGTGGGTTCGAGGTGGTGATGGAAGACGGTTCCGTAATCCAGGTTGCCTTGAGCTCCAAGCACGGGCCACAAATGCGAGGCTAGGTACTGTGGAGCTAGGCTGCTTGGGGGGGTACAAACAGAGTACCGGGGCAGGAACAACCTAGCGCCCGCTAAAAAATATCCCACCGCTTGGGGGGGGGGTTGCTACCTGAGAGAAAGTGGGCGATCGCAAAAGAAGGCAAGAGCGGGACAGGACTACGAAGATACTGATACCTTTGCATCCACGGTTCAGCTTGCTCTTTCGCCCTCGAACACCTCAAAACAAGCACAACACTAGTCAGAACCGTCAATATGGCCACAGCTGCACCACCCCCGGCCGCGGGAGGCTCTGGAAATGCTACCTTCAAGGTACGACCTGCACTTGCACTGCACCGCCCATGACGAAGCTTCAAGAGCTGTTGCTAATAGTCGTATAGGACAAGGAGAAGCCCGTCGCCGTTCGCTCTTCCAACATTGTTGCTGCCAGAGGTGAGCAATACAACCCGCTGTCGAGCTTCACAGACCGAAATCTAACGTCCCCATAGCCGTCGCCGATGCCATCCGAACCTCCTTGGGCCCCCGCGGCATGGACAAGATGATTCGTAGCGGAAAGGGCGAGACTATCATTACAAACGACGGCAACACAATGCTCAAGAGCATGTCTGTCATGCACCCGACAGCAAAGATGTTGGTCAATCTTTCAGCGGCACAGGATGTGGAGGCAGGAGATGGCACAACATCCGTAGTCGTCATCTGCGGTAGCTTGTTGGGTGCTGCAGACAGGCTCTTGTCAAAAGGAATCCACCCTTCTGTCATCTCAGAGGCTTTCCAGAGGGCTGCTGCCGCAGCCGTCGAGGTTCTCCACGGCATGTCACAACCCATTTCTCTCACCGACACAGCATCCTTGCTTCAGGCGGCCAACACATCCCTCTCTTCGAAGATCGTGTCGCAATACTCCAACATCCTGGGCCCTATGGCTGTGAACTCCGTTGTCAAGACCATCGATCTCAAGACGGCAGATAATGTTGACCTGAAGAACATCAGAATCGTCAAGAAGGTTGGCGGAACCATTGAGGACAGTGAGCTGTCGGATGGTTTGATCCTGACACAGCCCGTCCTAAAGGGAGCGGGTGGCCCTGCGAGAATCGAGAAGGCGAGAATCGGTTTGATTCAGTTTCAGCTCAGCCCTCCCAAGCCCGATGTACGTTTCCCCTTTTAATGCCCCTTTTCGCAGCTGCTGACCAATCAAGATGGAAAACACCATCCAGGTCAACGACTACAGGCAGATGGACAAGATCGTGAAGGAGGAACGTCTTTACCTCCTCAACATGGTCAAGAAGATCAAGAAAGCCAAGTGCAACGTTCTTTTCATCCAGAAGTCCATCCTTCGCGATGCTGTCAACGACCTGTCTTTGCACTTCCTTGCCAAGCTTGGCATCCTTGCTGTCAAGGATATCGAGCGTGACGAGATCGAGTTCATCTGTAAGTCGACTGGCTGCAAGCCGATTGCAGACATCGATTCCTTCACGGAGGACAAGCTCGGCTCGGCCGACCTCGTTGAGGAGGTCCAGTCCAACGGAGCCCGCATGGTGAAGGTTACGGGAGCCAAGGCGACCGGCAAGACCGTGTCTGTCGTCGTTCGTGGTGCCAACTCCCTCATCCTCGATGAGGCTGAGCGCAGTCTGCACGACGCCCACTGCGTCGTCCGCTGCTTGGTGAAGAAGAAGGCCCTGATTGCCGGTGGCGGTGCTGCCGAGATTGAGATCGCGTCGCAGCTCTCCAAACAAGCTCGTGAACTCACTGGCACTGAAGCCATCTGCTGGAAGGCTTTTGCGGATGCCATGGAGGTCATTCCCACCACGCTGGCTGAGAACGCCGGTCTCAACAGTATCAAGGTTGTGACCGAGCTTCGTCACAGACACGAGCTTGGTGAGAAGAATGCGGGTGTCAGTATCAAGTCAGGTGGCGTCAACACCAACATCTCCAAGGAGAACGTCCTCCAGCCTCTCCTTGTGAGCACCAGCGCCATTGAGCTGGCAGCTGAGACGGTGAAGATGATTCTCAGAATAGACGACATCGCCCTCACGAGATAAAGGGGAGGACATGAGTCACGAAATAAAAAACAAAAGTAAAAGGGGAAATCCAGGCTTGATGATCATGTACATTACGGCTACCCTGGCTTATTTGCGGTGTAGACGTGGGCCTGAAATTGAGGCGTCAAAACTATTAGAAGCTGAGAGAGCAATTGATCATACAAAGATACCTTGATGACACCTCAATACTGGTTACAACCCGTCCGTTGTCCTCTGTGACTTTGTCCTTTACCCTATACGCCTGACAGGCAACACTGTTGGTGATGACATTGGATGGTCCGGATGAGTGATGCCCTCACTTACAGGCTTGCAATCGTGAGAGTTCAATATACTGTTTGGTGGCAGCACCCCTGTGTACTGTCTCAATTATCGATTTCCAGGATTACCAGTATTCCCTTACGCAGGCCACATGTACTGATTCATGATTTAAATCTTTGTCATGTATACGGCGTCAACCCAGTTTTGGGGTCTGCAAATGCCGAACCACGTGAAGCATTCCAGAGATTTCTGCCCGTAGAAATGTTAAGGACGCTACTGCTATCATTTCATATCCCCTTAGCAAAGAGATCGCAGATGGCACTGGCTTCTAAGATTAAGTACCTGAGTCACTGCTCATACCTTTGGAACGCTCTTGTGTTGAGTCAGCGAGTCTTAAGCATACGGAAGTCTATTGCAGTAACGCAGTACATTTGAGGCTGCTAATTTACAGAAAAGTTCCCATCTTATGAAGATCGACCAGGGCTACCTTATGGCTTAAATTACTGCAACCGTATATGGCAGACTCAGAAACTGATCCCAAAGCACGCCCTCCATCCACTGTTGAGAACATACACTCCTGGATCACCCAACAAAATTATCAGAAACACGAAACCTCCATAGGACTATTCAGAAGGATACAATGTATGGAGGAGAAATTTGAGCCGAACTATGAAACACCGACTACATACACCAATTGGCCAAGAGTAAGAAAAAAGAGCCAGCAAAAAGGTGTACAATTTGTCAATCGTGGACGGGAATTGAGCCCGACGTGGCTGGTGAATGTTAGTCGAGGCGTTCGTGATGCGTCACGGAGCCGGGGATGCGCTTACGGGTCGAACCCACAACCTTGAGATTAAGAGTCTCACGCTCTACCGATTGAGCTAGCCGGGCAGGCCATTGAGGTTGGTTAGTGAGCCTCACGATGGGTTAGAATATGGCGGAGAGTGATGGGAGGGAAGAGGTGGGTTCTTGTGCGGAGAGTATGTATCCAAGGGCACGGAAACCCGCAAAACGGGGTGGGTGGGCCGGGCATACCGCCCGCTCCTTGGTCCGGGGTACATCGCGGACTTGAACATCTCATGGCACGGGTGGGCCGATCCATACCGGGTCATGTAAGACGATCAATGGAGGCGTTGGGTTGAAAACAGAGGAATCAGGTTCCAAATTATACAAGTGTTGGTAAATTACTGCTATGAACTACCAACATGCCCAAGCCACATGCTGTTGACCTGCATAAGATATTGAGGCCAAAGTCTTTCCTGTCTTGAGTTCCTTTCCCAACGCCAGAATGGTATATAGATCGATTTCATCGGTTCGATCAAGAGATCAAGAGACCAAGAAGTTGTGTAAAAAAAAGCCAGCTCAGCTGAATACAAAGAAAAAAGGGTAAAAATTTGGGATGGGGGGTTCACTTTCGAAAAAACCACATTGCATACGTTTCAACATTCAACCGCTCGCCACTTTCATAGTCATCGTCACAGTCGTCTTCTATCTCGCTTGACCAAAGGAGAACTGGTGTGGTGGCGGGCTCTTCACTGGCGCATCAGCGTAGGCCCCAGGAATCGGCACGGCGTCGTAGACAGGCTCGTCAGCAGCCATCGGCGCATGCTGCTGGGTCTGGCCTTGCGGCGATTGTTCCTGTTGCGATGTCTGGGGTTGTTGATGGAAAGTGAATGACGGAGCAGGGCCATCCGGCGAAGTAGGCGTGAAGGAGCCCTGACCAGGCTTGGTCGCCGAGCGGGCCTTGGACGGAGGGGCTTGGAGCTGGAAGGCGGGCTTGGGCTTGTTGAAGCTGGACTCGGGCTCGACGAAACGGGTTCCCGGCGTGAATGGGGACGCCTCCTCGATGCGAGACAGGTTTTCAAAGGTCTTGTCGGGGTGGCGGGGAGACAGGGCATACTGGGAGTACAGGCCAGGCGACTTAAGGCCGGGAGTGTTCGGGGCGGACTGGGTCCGGAGCTGAGCGAGGTAGAGGTCAGAACGGGCGCGGTCGCGCATGTCCATAGACTTGTGGAGGCGGCGCTTGGTGTAGTAACGGTAGAAAACTATGCTGTAGAGCAGGACGCAGATGACATCGATGACGATTTCGATAACCATGCAGATGAGGGCCCAGTTCTGGAGTCGGCAGATGAGGGCGTAGTCGACCTTTTCGCCGAAGACCTCGGAGCGCTTGTTCTCCTTGCACGACCAACCCCACATGTCCTTGCCGCCGCCATTGCTTCGACTCGACTGGAAGATGCCGGCGGAGATGGCCCACATGACCATGGAAAGGATGAACCAGCCGATGGAGAAGAGAGTGTAGTAGGTGGCGACTTTCTCGGCACGGGCATGACCGCCGCGGCAGTAAGAGAGCAAGACCCCGATACAGACGACAAGAGAGATGGAAGACACTGTGTGCTGTTAGAATGCGGGTAGGTTATCGAAGACATGAATATACTCACTAGTAATAACCAGAACCTGGGGCCAGATAGCGGTGCCTTCAGCCCATGCTGGGAGACCGCTTTGAGCAGGGAGGTGCCTGGTCGCGTTGAAAATCTGGAAGGAAGCCGCAAGCATACTGATGATGATCAGACTGCAGCTGAAGCTGACGCCACGAAGGGCGAACTTGGCCATGCGGACGCGAGCCTTGATTTTCTGCCGGCGTGTTAGCGACGGATTACTTTATGGGATCGGTGCCGCATACTAGGTCGCGTGCTTGTTCCTTGTCAGTTGCCTCCTCGCGCTTCTCCAAGATGTCCTCCTCTCGGAAGGTTGGGCTGAGCGGGTTCTCGATCTTCCTCGCTGGGGTCCCGGGCACCCTCATGGCGCTCTTGAGTGGTGATCTCGGAGTCATCGGAACGGCGACGGACTCGCGGTTGCCGCCGCCTCCGCTGTTGTTGATGTAGCCGAACCCGATGTCCCCAGGCTGAGACTGAGGCATTTCGGACCTGACGGGGTCGGCGAAGGGCGACCGAGCACCCTCGACAGGAGAGTGAACTGATGTCGCTTCTGCGAAGCGAGGAGTCCGGGGGGCCTTCAGTGATGATTCGGACGATGATGAATCTGTGGATGCTGATCGAGCGGGAGCGAGATTCAGGGCGGCAGGCCGCCTCTTGTCTTCTAGCGATTGTGTTAGTCCATGGTGCCGGTATATTTTGGCCTTGGACGAAGACATACCTTGCCGAGACATGGTTATGATGTGTGTTTGTGTACCCGAATAGCAAGTACGGAAGAAAACGATGAGAGATGTATGCCAAGTATATAGAAAAGGCGCCCTCGAACTTGAGGCCGCTGACAGGAAAGTCGATTCAGAAAATGCAACAGAGTTTGGTGATCAAAGCAGGAATGAAGCACGATAAGAATCAGATTGGGAGAGACCAGCTGTCGGAAGGGAGAAGAGAGGTCCAACAAATCGGTCACTCGGGGGAGCTGGTAGTTTTGAGTTGGCGCCGGTACTGTCTAGGACACAAGGCAAAGGCCCTTTCCGCTACATGGGGCAGATCAGCAAGTTGTAAGTGGGACGAAGAGGAACTGGGATTCCTACATGTAGCGTGGGAGGGTAGGATGGCGCGAGGTGAGCAGGGCTGTGATAGGTGCGAGGCCGGGTTCCAGGCCGGCGATTCGGTCGAGATGAAAATAGACGCTCACGAGAGTGGATGGGGTGGCGCCGGGCTTTGGTTGGCTCGATGCTTCAAGATACGTCTTTCAATATCGCCTCTTGCTGGCTGGCTGGCTGGCTGGCGTGTAAGGTCCCGAGCGGAGTCCCTTTCACACTGCTTTATTGATTGCGTGGCGGCTACTGTAATCACCAGGAGATCGTCCGTTGCTGAAACAAGAAGCAACTTCAAGTTCTGGAGAGAAGAGGAGGCGGAAGCCGAACGAGGAGGCAAAGACACACTGCAAGCAACAAACCCGTAGGGCCAAGAGTTGCGCGCATTTCTGAACAGGCGACGGATATAGAATCTTGGGAGCAACCCCAAATAGGCGTCCTCGAGAGGGGGAGAGGAAGAGGCAGGGTACTGGGGAAGCATGCACACTTGCACATCTTGCAGGCTGGCAGAGTACCTATTGACCGGTCAGACGGCTAGCTGAGGGACAGAATAGTCTTTAGACCGGAGTCTCTGGGCCGACCTCTCCTCCCCCCCCGACAAAGCCTACTGGAGCTTGGCGGCACTTGTCGTTGCATCCGCATGGCTCGACGATGCACGTAAGGCCGGCGATTGGACATGGTTAATCAAATCGAGAGGAGGCAGGTCGAGTTTGCAGCGGGAGGGCAATGATGGTGGTTGGACGGAAGATGGAAAGAGGAGAGATTTGCGGAACCCTTGCTCTTGGTTCAACAACCGGCCGGCGCCAACACGTCCGTCCAACCCTTGTTGCCGCCCGCTTTCCCTGTCGTGTAGCTGCAGACGTGATAGGCTCAAATGGTGCAGGCGCATCCCAATGCTACAGGCCTGCACTCTGGCGCATAGAGCTGCAGCCAATCAGAGATCAAAAGCGCGTGATGTACGGCCAGCCACATGCAGACTGGGCGGTAAGCAGAAGTTGGATGAATGGGGGAACTGGGCAACACAATGGTTGCATCCTCTGTTTTTGCGTCTGCAAGTACGTGTGCGCGTGTTGCCTTTTGACTCTTTGCCTTGAGTCACCTTCCTCGAGTCGTCCAGGTCTTTCTATTCTTGTTTCCCCAAGCCTAGCCTGATCTGATATGTACGGATCCCTTCAGTTGACGGGTATGGTAGGTACCTAGGTATGTATGTATGTACGTGGTAGGAAGTACGGACTCCAGAGTACCTAGGTATTACATAGTCGTTTATTGCGGGTCTCTGAGCGTTCCTGGTTATTTGCTCTCACGGTACCTGCCGTGGGCACGTCCATCTGTACCTATGTAGAGTGGTAAAGTGTGCAGATCTGACAACGACACTCGCCTCCCCGCTGTCACCGGCCCCAAAATCTCACGTTGGCCACGCTTGAGTTGTGGCCGGGGGTTGTATTTTGCGATCCTTCGATCCGTCAGCCTGACCGAGGTGATGACGATAACACGAAGAAGGGGAGGGGACCCCAAGCCTTGATGTTCACAACTTGAAATTCGGAGCATATTTGGTGCTTCGAGATGCGCAGTTAAGCACAGATCATGGCTGTCCAAATATTGTCGCGGGCTTTTATCTTGAAAAAAATGATAACTACCAATGTTAGAGGGCACTTGGCTTGTACATACTTAGGTACCAACTTCGGGGCAAGGTCTGGCCCGCGTCCCACATCTCTTCTAGGTACCTATTCGTACGTATAATAGTCAAGCCAAGCTGGTTAAAAGAGACCAAACCTGTCGTCAGTTCTTACTTATGAATAGTCTTTCTCCCCTAATAAGCAAGTCTAGCTTAGCTCGTCCTTGTTACCCTGTTTTCCATAATAGTAAGCCAATCAGAAGATTGCTCCGGTAGAGGTGTGGTTGGCTGCATTGACCTATTTTTACCCAATGTCGACATCGGCGTACCTAACAGTAAGACGAGACGGGCAGTCCACCATTTTGATCCCTTCGGCCCTACATGCGGGGCGTCATTCCTGGGCAATGAGAGAGCTTTGATGCCACGACAGATGCAGAGCGTGGAATCCATAGAGAAATGATATCTTGAGGCCGTATAGAATCTTGTTGGTCCGGTGATTGATGTTTGAATGCCGAATCCAGCTTAGCAAAATTGAGTGGCCCTCTTCTCCTACGATGCCCATCTCCATGATCGAGAGATGCTTTGGCAACTTCAGGCCCGACTCCAATTACTCGCTTGGCTATCTAAATCCGAGACCAAAATTTGATATATCTGCTTTCGACTGTTATATAAGATGGTGATCTCTCTCGCTGGCGAACGATTTAGATTCTCAAAGGCATCAACACATGGTAGGCTCGCCCGTCACTCGCGTCCAAGCCGAGACAAGCTTAAAATGTGTTATTAATTGCGATTTCATCCAAAGCCCTTTCGGTTGACGATTTCGCTCATCCCAACCGCATCGTTGTGATGAAACTTGGGATGATGTCGCCAGCACGGCTTAAGAGACAGCAATCCTATTTCGTGGGTTTCTATGTGGCGCAAAGCCATCGAAATGCGTGGAAAAGCTGCCAGCCATGATGCGTCTTGGATTGGGCTGAGGCTGGTTTATCCGATGAAAGTCCGGCGGGGAGCTTATCGCCTTATCAGTCCTGAAGAGGCTAGCGCCAAAATCGTTAGCGTCGACTCACCACAGGGTAGAAATCGATACTCAAAAAACAGTGAGGCAAAATAGATTTCAAAATCAACCTCGAAATACGTCACGAAGCCCACGAACTGAGGTCCGTTGCTCCTTCCCCCTCGTTACCGCCGATCTGACTAATACATGTTGAATAAATAGGCGATAACAATACCCAAGACCTGGCGCCTCAGACTGTGGTCCGATCTTTTTTTCCCTTTCCAGACCAAAGTACCCCGTTCAGACCAAATACCCCGCCATCAACTACCTATCGCGATGTCTGCCAACGGCGATTCTAAGTACGACGACATCGAGTCCGAGTCCGACTCTGGCGACTCGGTTGAGGAGCAGACCGAGCTCCACGAGGAGAAGACCCTCAAGCCGGCGTTGAAGAAGTCGTCGAACCCCGTCACTGCCGACAGCACAGTCCAGCGTCCTACTCTGCCCCCGCAAACCGACCCCAAAGACCTCGACGTCAAGACCCTTAGCCCCCTCACCCCTGAGATTATTGCTCGCCAAGCAACAATCAACATCGGTACCATCGGACATGTCGCCCACGGAAAGTCTACCGTTGTCAAGGCCATCTCTGGTGTCCAGACCGTTCGCTTCAAGAACGAGCTGATCCGTAACATCACCATCAAGCTTGGTTACGCCAACGCCAAGATCTACAAGTGCGACAGCCCCGAGTGCCCTCGGCCGGGATGCTTCAGGAGTTACAAGAGTGAGAAGGAAGTTGACCCCCCGTGCGAGCGCGACGGCTGCAATGGTACCTACAGATTATTGCGCCACGTATCGTGAGTAGCTTCGACAGCTTACCCTGGACTGCAAGGTGACTAATACCTACAAACTTAGCTTCGTCGACTGCCCTGGTCACGACATTCTCATGAGCACCATGTTGTCAGGTGCCGCCGTCATGGATGCAGCCCTGCTTCTTATTGCCGGCAACGAAACCTGCCCCCAGCCCCAGACCTCTGAGCACTTGGCTGCTATTGAGATCATGAAGCTCGACAAGATCATTATTCTGCAGAACAAGGTCGATCTCATGCGCGAAGAGGCTGCTCAGCAACACTACCAGTCCATCCTGAAGTTCATCAGAGGAACCGTTGCTGGAAAGTCTCCCGTCATCCCCATTTCTGCCCAGCTGAAGTTCAACATCGATGCCGTCAACGAGGCTATCGTCAACACCATCCCTGTTCCTCCTCGTGACTTCACCCAGGACCCTCACATGATCGTCATTCGGTCTTTCGACGTCAACAAGCCTGGTGCCGAGATCGACGATCTCAAGGGAGGTGTTGCTGGTGGTTCCATTCTGCACGGTGTCCTCAAGCTCGGCGACGAGATCGAGATCCGTCCCGGTATCGTCACGAGAGACGACAAGGGTGCTCTCAAGTGCACGCCCATCTTCAGCAGAATCGTCTCCCTCAACTCCGAGTTCAACGACCTAAAGTACGCCGTCCCCGGTGGTCTCATCGGTGTCGGTACTCGCATCGACCCTACCCTTTGCAGAGCCGACCGTCTTGTCGGTTTCGTCCTGGGTCTCAAGGGCCGCCTGCCCGAGATCTACAGCGAGATCGAGGTCAACTTTTACCTTCTGCGTCGTCTTCTGGGTGTCAGAACCGCCGACGGCAAGCAGGCCAAGGTCGCCAAGCTCACCAAGAACGAGGTTATCATGGTCAACATCGGTTCTACGTCTACTGGTGCCAAGGTTGCTGCCATCAAGAACGACGCCGCCAAGCTTGTCCTCACTTCTCCCGCTTGCACGAACATTGGCGAGAAGGTTGCTCTGTCCCGTCGTATCGAGAAGCATTGGCGTCTGATTGGCTGGGCCACCATCGCTGCGTAAGTTTCGTTGACCTTGTACCAGTTCTCATCTCAAGCTAATTCGTTGTTGTAGTGGTGTCACCCTCGAGCCCAGCTCTTCTTCCTAAATCGACAGATCTCACCAAACCAAAGCAAAACAAGAAAAGCCCAATCTTCACCGTCGCAGGAGTCCAAAAGAAGCAATCAGTCTGGTACAGGCAAATACCAGACGAAAAAAATGAATGCAAATGATCCGATCATCACCGCGTAAAATTACCGATGAAAACTGGGGTGGTAGTGTGTCACAAGGGATGAAAATACAGATAACGCTAGGCAGGTGTATGCTGGCTGGTAGATAGGCCCTGGACGATGAATGAGCCCTTATTTCTATTAAATTATTTCCTGACCTTGCGCGCGTGCTTGACCAGGTTTTCTATAACGCCTTCGAATGCTTCCCTGTCGCCTATTTTTTCGTCTGTTTTCTTGGTCCAGTACTCCAGCACCTCCCTGGCCGTGCCCTCCATCGCCTTGAGCCTCTCGACATGGGCCTTGAGCTCTTCGTCCGTCATGCCATTCAGTGCCTCCTCTGTGGTGGTACATAACTGCTTGGCCGATACGAGATCTAGGTCCGGTACTGGAGGCGGGCCCTTTCTCCTGGACGCCGACGGCTTTCCCTTGGAATCGACCGAGGTCGTTGAGGCGTTAGCGTCGGACTGTCGCACCCGTGATACCGAGCGGGAATCCGAGGATGTCCGCGGTGATCCGGCTGTCGTAACTTGGAGCGAAGGCAGTACAAGCTTTTTCTGCTTGGAGGCCGGGAGGATCTCGTCCAGATCGACCGGCACGCCCAGGGAGACAAGAAAGAGGCGACGGATACGGGAGCGGATCCAATCTGGCGGTGCTAGAGGCGGGGGCGCCACAAGTTGGGACCACAGCGACGCGCTACGCGGTGTGAGAAAGATGGGATTCTCTTTGGTTATTGGTGGGGGAGGGGACACATCCAATTCTTCTGGCGGGAAGAGGGTGTTGAGGTATGGGTCAACGGCTTGCAAGACGTCCTCACTATCTAGGCCGTCGAAATCGGGTATAACCTGGATGACCAACCAGTCAGTTTGTCTACATACTGCGTTGCAAAACGAGACACTCACGAATGGTAATGAAGGTACTTGTGGCAAGCTCGGCGCCGGGGCTGGTGCAGGCGCCTCGAATTCTGGTTCTTGGAAGCCGTCGTCAAAGTCGTCAAAGTCACCATCGGCCTCCGCGCCCTCCTCAAAATCGTCAAAATCATCCCCAAAATCATCGTCGTCGCCCTCTTCAGCTTCTTCTGCATCGGGTGGTGGTGCGAGACTTGCACTTGGTGGGGTCGACGACAAAGCAGTCCTGGAGGGTTTCCGCCTCACGCGAGGCGAACCCGGGGTTGAGAGAGCAGGTGATACAGGAGGCGGATCTACGAATGACGCCAGGTCAACGACGAATGCTCTTTGAATTTGAGGGATTTCTACATCGTACCGGAACTGCCACCTTCCTCGGTCTCGCCTTCCGGCTTCACAACCAAGTCGGCTGGGGCGTCTGCCTTGCGCTTCTCCAGGAACTCCTCTGAGTGAGGCCCTGACGAGCCCGGAGCCTCCTCGACAACAGTCTTGGGGATGATGGGCGACTTTGGTGCACCGTACTCAGACGACGATGCATCACTCTTCTTTTCCTGGATAGCAATTTCATCCGGCTCAGCGTCCCCCTCTCTCAGGCGGTAAGCCTCCGTTCCAGGGACCTCGCCGTATGATGGTTCGTCATCGACTTTCTCTACACGAGTTTTGGGAATCGGCGACGTTCCAGGGCTGAGGGGTGCAGATTGCGCATCGGAAAAGTGATCGTCAGAGTCGGAAGCGTTAGCTACAAATTGTTAGACAAATGGCTAAATGTATCATCTAGGGAGGACGACGGGGGGGG